>VXBR01010512.1:60593-93607 GCA_013400215.1 Cisticola juncidis
GCCCTGCCCTGCCCAGCCTCTCCTCCTGCAGAGCAGGGGGGGCAGCGGGCAGGACCCCTCGGGCCCGGGCAGGGCTCCCAGGCTGGGCTGCACCGTCTGTGGCTGGCAGGTGACATCCCTGCCACTGGAGTGAGCCCTGGGAGGAGCAAGGTGCTGCCACAGGAGTGCCTGAGCCAAAGGCTGCACATGGACTGTGCTCAGTGACCCTTGGTCTCCATCCCTTCCTAGGTGCTGAAGGGAGATGTGAACTACTGAGATGGTTCTAGCAATTTTGCCTAAAACCTTTTCATGTGTGGTTTTATTGCATATTATGCTATCAGCTGGGAGCTGCCATGAACATGCAGAAAGGTCGTGCTTGCTAATGGTTGATAAGATTATAAATCTTACTTTGTAAGCGGATTACATGAGCTTTCTTCCCAGTCTCAGCTTGGCAGGATCAGTGTTCCAGCCTGCTGCAGGAATGTCTCTTCAACTGCTTCTTCCAGGTTCTACAGTGGAAAGCACAGCAGGAGGAAGCTGCTAAACTAGAAGCTGCTGTAGCTGCCAGAAGAAAAGAAAAGGAAGATGAGAGAGAAAGGCTGCAGAGGGAACAGGAAAGCATTCGCAGAGCTCAGGATAAAGAGAAAGTATGAGAGCCTTTTATACATTTTTGCATATATTAATGTGTACCATTGCTTCTAAATCCTGTAACTTACAGCTCATGTATTCTTGTCAAGTATTATGTATTGATGTAGGGATGGGCAGTTGGTCAGTCAGGACTTGCCCCTGTCCATTTTAGCTCTAAAGCTGCCTGATCTGACACACCAGTTATGTTACTCTATTGCATTTCTCAGGAAAAAGCCTCAGTGAGTCCCTGTGCCACAAACCGAGCAGAGGCAGGGCTGCTCTGACTGCACAGGACTGCCTGGAGCAGCATGGCAGCCCCAGTGATGCAGCTGTGTGCTGCGATGCAGCTGTGTGCTGCAGCTGTGTGCTGCGATGCAGCTGTGTGCTGCAGCTGTGTGCTGCGATGCAGCAGGGAGCCCTGCAGCAGCACAGGGCTGCAGGGACACCCTGGGGTCAGTGCTCCCAGGGCTTGTGTCCTGACTCCCAGGGAAAGGGCTTGGATGCAGCTTGACAGAAGCCCAGAAATGCCCTGTAGAGGATGAAATGCTTTGGAAAATCAGGCTGTGCCACAAGTGTCTGTGCTGGCCTTTTGACTGGAGTGACAGGGCCAGTCTGTGTTTGTGTCACCCAGACCTCACCACAGAGTGCAGGGCACAGAGAGGGACATCCAGTGAGCAGTGGTTGCTCAGGTCACTGCAGCTTTGCTTCTCTCTTGGCTGCAGCTCGTTCTGTGTTTGCCCTGTGGTGTTTGTGGGGCTCTGAAACCACAGGGGAGGAGGAGGCTCAGGGAGGCAGTGCTGACCCAACCACCACCAATTCCATCTGTAAACAGTCTGGCTGTGCAAACTTTTCCCTTGCTGTGTGCAATGTCTGTATAGAGCAGCCCTCTGCCCATGCACAGATGGAACAGCAGCTGTGTGGGGTCAGCAGTCCCGTGTTTCATTGCAGTATTTCCATCCTAGATCCTGAAAAGGGCTGATAACCTTATGCTGCAGCTGCTTTACTGGGGAATGCAAGCACAATGGAAGTGGTCTTCAGATTGTGGTGGAAAAATATATTCAAATTAGTGTTCACAGTCTGGTTTTACTACTTTTGTTGTGGGGGCTCCAAACCCTCTTGCTCTGGTAGTAAATATTCTGTTAGGCTGTAGTGCTCTAAAATAGAAATCTTTTTCCAAAAGGATCAAAATTGGAATCCCTAACTTAATGCTTTTTTACTTGCTTTGTTCTCACTGCCTGGGCTTTGGAATGAGTATTAATTTGTTTGCTGTATTTGTTCAAACTGTAGCTGAAAAAATACTGGGCTGAGAAAGAGCTCAAGTGGCAAGAACAGGAGGAGAGAGATCTACAGCATCTGGAGGAATTGAGAAAGTTAATGGCTGAACAAGCAGCCAAAGACAGAGAAAGGTAAAAGAAATTAAATGTGAATACCTATAGTATCAATAGGATCTTCTTATAATCTAATTTGCTTTGATCTACTGATTTTCTTTTTTAAAATAAATTAAGGAAAAGTATCTTTTTTTCCTTCCTGTTTGGCAAATGCTTCAAACTATACAGTAAGGTTGCATCCTAGGTGATTGTGTCCTAGATGAAATTTATTTCAGTTTGTTAGCTCAGTTAATTCACATCCATCAAAATTTCAGACCATTGTAAGCACTAAACTGTCATAAAATGCAGCTGAGTAGTTAGACCTTCTATATTTCACTTTGCATAATGTTTATCCATATATACCTTTCATTGGAGGTGCTGCAGTGGTTTTAGCTCACAGGAGAAGGAACACATTTATTTGAATTACTGGGAGGAAATAATCACCCCTTCAGCATACTGTGATCAGAAGTCAGTAAATGTTCAGCATTCTGTTCCTCAGAACTGACCTGCTGTACAAAATAAACCCTTCACTGTGTCAGGTACACACGTGGCACTGCCGTGTCCTGGCAGGGTCCTGGCAGGGTCCTGGCATCTTCCACCTGTCAGGGCACAGGAACTGGGTCTGAGCCTTTGCAGAACACTCATGAAACACAGGCTGGTACCACACTTCCGATCCAACACATTTTCAGGGCCTTCTGAAAAGGGAAAAAATTTGCTGACTGACAATTCCAAGTACAGGAGATGGCCTGAATAATGAATAGACTTTCCAGCAGGTATAATAAAATATTTTTTAAAACCTCTGCTGTTATCCTGAATTGCTTTTAATCAAACTAAATTAATTTAAAATTAACTAATTTGGTTTATTTATGAAAAAGAAACCTATTATCACAGAGTCACTATGGTGCTCTGTTTGCTCAGGTCTTTGTAATTGTAATAGCCAGAGCTCTGACCAGGTCAAAGGAAGGGAATAAAGACACCTGAAACTGGATGGAGACGTTCAAGTGATTGAGTCCAAATTTGCATTCTGCCACTCCTATCTGAGAGTGGAGATATTTGACAGTTTGGGCATTTCAGTTTTTGGCTGTGAATGTTCCTAGGTAGCTGCAGTTCTTTGTTGTCTCCAGATTGTGTTAACCCACACATGCCTCAGCCCAGCGGGTGAAACTTTCTGTAAGATCCCATAGATGCTGAGCAAAGGAAATGGGATGAGAATAGTGAAATCAAGCAATCCCATTAAGTGATGTTCTCTGCATTGAGGAAAGGGGGGAAAGGGTTGTGATTTCTGCTCCAAGCCCAGTATCTATTCTCTATTAATTCTTTTATTCAAGTAATTTAATACAAAATTTGTAAACCAGTGCTTATAAGAATCACTGGGGCAAGATCTGCTCCAGTCTGTTAAATGCCCCAGCAAAAATCATACTTTTGTGCTTTCCTCTGTTCATTTGGTGCTGTCTGCTGATAGTGGCCCACTTGTTAAAAAAGGGTGGAGGTGCCTTACCTGACTGCTGTATGTCCTTGTGGGTCCTTGTGTTTGCTGATTGTGCAGAAATTGCAGATTCAAACTCCTTCAGGCTGAGAACTAAGACTAAACTGTCTGAACAAGAGCTCTGGTTCATGGTGTGCTGTCAGAAAGTCTGGGCTGGCCACATGTGAAAAGGAAAGCAGAGAGTTCTGGTTCTCCTTTCCTTCCTAATAAAAATGGAAGGTTTGTAGCTGACAGCCTGAGAGAGACAGGTGCTGCAGAAAGCAGCAGGTGTGAGATACAGGTGTGTGCTCTGCTCAGGGGCACTCAGGGGAGCTCAGCCCTGTTCTCCTGGCACGGCTGGGGCTGCTGGGGTAAGGATTTAGTGCCCCTGGGAGGTGAAGTGTGGGGCAGGAGATGCCCCTGCTGCAGCCCCTGCTCTGTACGTGCAGGATCACACACTCTGCTATCTGAATGTCTTCACCCCACGTGTCTGTGTCTTTAGAATCCTAAACCCTAAATTATAGGCTCTCTTTTAATGTGGTGTCAACAACTATCAACCACATTTAAGTCTTACTGCACTTGAAAAATTAGCATCCAAAACGGCGAGAGTTTGTGCTGCCAGTCCACTTCTCCTTTATCATCAGAGCATGAATTTTAGTGAAGTTCTCCATCAGGTCCCTGAGGTAGGAAATGGTTTGAAAATACACCACATGTTCTAAAAGAATGTTCTCCCCCCAAAAGCAATAGATTAGGCATTACTCTTGCAGGGTGAAAATAAAATTGGCATGGAATTGTGCAAATATTTGCACTGACTACCTGTGGGAAACAGGCTGGCACAGTCCTGTCTGCAGGGAGGCAGCGAGTGGGGAACGCCTGCCCTGCTCTGCCCCAGCACCTGCACTGCTGCCAGCCTGCCCCAGGCTCCAAGGGAAGGCAGGGACTGCTCTGTGCCAGGGTTTGGTGGGATTGGCCCACGGGGACAGTGGTGGCCACTGTTTGCCACGGGCTCTCTCCTCCAGGGCCGGGGTGCTGCGTCTCCCCCGTGCCCTCAGAGCAGGGCTCAGCTCCCTCATCCCACCTCAGAGCTCTCACGTGCTCCCCTGAAACTCTCCTGGGCTCTCCTGACAGAGAGGTTCATTATTTCCTATTGAATATTTATGAGACAGTGTCTGAAAGCAGAGTTTGAATGAAAATATGCTTATCAAAAATTACACAAACGTGTACCTGCAATGTCACAAAAGGTACCTTTACTGAAAGTAATCAGTTGTGCTCATTTATCAGCTGGTGATTTATTAAGATTTTACTTACTGTGGTGCTTAAAAGAAAAATTGAGTATTAAGTTATCTTCGTTTTGAGGTTTTCTATAAAATTACCTTTACATAGAAGAAATGGTAGCTAAAATGTTGCTAGGCGTAATACAGCAAAAGAGAATGAACAACTTCATTTAGATGTGGACAGAGTGAAATCAAAGCTTGAGTAAACATTGGAAACCAAGTATAAAAATTGTTGGAAGGGCACTCCAATTTAGGAACAGGATGGGCAGTGAGTGTGTGTTTCCAAGGGTGCCTGCTTTCCCTGGGAGTGGATTTCCTAGCAGTGCCACTGCCTGCTGACAGTGACATCCCATCTTTGTCACTGCTGGTGTCTCTGCAGCCTGAGGAGGGATGGCAGCACAGCCAGGAGAGCACAGCCCTGGGGGTGCCCTGCTCTCCCTGCCCGCTCCCTGCCCATTCCCTGCCTGTTCCTCCCTGCCTGCTCCCTGCCTGTTCCTCCCTGCCCATTCCCTGCCTGCTCCCTGCCTGTTCCCTGCCTGTTCCCTGCCCATTCCCTGCCTGTTCCCTGCCTGTTCCCTGCCTGTTCCCTGCCTATTCCCTGCCTGTTCCCTGCCTGTTCCCTGCCTGCTCCCTGCCCATTCCCTGCCTGTTCCCTGCCTGGTCCCTGCCTGTTCCCTGCCCATTCCCTGCCTATTCCCTGCCTGTTCCCTGCCTGTTCCCTGCCTGTTCCCTGCCTGTTCCCCACCTGCAGACAGCCAGGATCACCTGGAGTGGTTCAAACTGGGCACAGAAAGGCTGCAGAATGCTTCAGTTTGCCACTGAGTTCCCCTGTGCAGGAAAACTGCCAGGGACAAGACCAAGGGTTTGAAGTTGGGCCTGGCCAAGTGCTCCCCAGTCCTCCTTCTTGGCTTTTCACAGAAGCTTCCAGGGTACTGATTTTCATGTTTGATAATTCTGGAGTATTTTAAAACGTGTATCACAATAGTCAGCTCAAGCAGACTGAAATGATTTCAGTATCATTTTTGTAATTTTTCATTTAAAAATGAAGATCTGCTTTTTATTAAATATTCTCCATATAAAAAGCAGATTAGGCTTTTTCCCTGGTACAGAATGACCCCTGAGCACTCCTGCAGTGGCATTTCTCTGCCTAAACTACAGTGCACACTGTGAGAAACTGGAAACCTCTCTGGGGTACCCTCAGGCAGCCTTGTACCACACTTGGGATAAATTTGTTTGTCCTGCTAATTGTGATTGGGTTACTGACACAGAGCCACCAGCAGAACTGTAGGTTTAGTTCTGATTGTTGCAGTTTATAGCACAAATTATATACTCCTTTGAGGTTACTAATATTTGGAGAGTAAGAAAATAACAGTACATGTTTTATTGTAGTTGAAGCAGCTGTCTTGTCTCAGTTTCTCTAAAGGCAAGTTCAAATTTGAAGGGCAAAAGGAGGGCAATTCTCAAAATTCAAAGCATGACATTGGCAGTTCCTGTAGAACTAGAAGTGACGTCCCAACAGATATCTAGAGCTCCTTAAGGAACAGACTCTGCACAATAGTCTAAAAATGCCTGCAGTGAAAGGTGGAGCAGCACAGTAATGCTGTGGGTAAAGTTCTGGAGTTACTGGTGTGAACCTCCAGCTTTTTCCTTTCGAAGAAGGATGTAGGTCTCAAGGGTTTTTTGTTTTTTTCTTTTTCCAGTGGCAAGACTGGGAGTGAGGTGTTTCTTTTAATGCAAAGGGTTATAGGAAAGATTTCTTCTGCCATACACAGATGTGAGAGAACATTTCTTCTTGGCAAAGAAAATTGGGGAGAAAAAAAGAGTACCAGGGCTATATAAAGCATGCTAGAGAAAATCTGTGGTCTAGACGTGGAATCTGAAAGGTTGGCCAAATTGTTTAAAAGAACAACTGACCAACCAAAACCCACTGAGAAACAAATAAAAAAAGCACAATTCCCTCAAACTCCCCTTGCCCCAAAATACCCAAACCAAAAAACTCCAACAAAAAGAGCACATTGAAGTGCAAATTGCCTTGCTGAGGTGTTTTGACAAACCACCACGGCACCCTAAGGTGGGTGCAGAGACCTCGGGGCAGTTTTGGAGCTGAGCAGCAGCACAGGACGGCGGCAGGGTCCCTGCCCAGCTTTCCCCGTGTGCTCGCAGGGTCCCTGCCCAGCTTTCCCCGTGTGCTCGCAGGGTCCCTGCCCAGCTCTCCCCGGTCCCTGCCCTGGTTCCCCTGTGCTCGCAGGGTCCCTGCCCAGCTTTCCCCGTGTGCTCGCAGGGTCCCTGCCCAGCTTTCCCCGTGTGCTCGCAGGGTCCCTGCCCAGCTCTCCCCGGGTGCTCGCAGGGTCCCTGCCCAGCTTTCCCCCTGTGCTCGCAGGGTCCCTGCCCAGGTTTCCCCCTGTGCTCGGCAGGGTCCCTGCCCGGGTTCCCGTGTGTCGCAGGGTCGCTGCCCATGTTCCCCGTGTGCCCGCAGGGTGCAGTTCCGCAGAGCCCTGCAGGAGCAGCGGCAGCAGCAGAAGAAGGCGCTGGCGCTGCTGCGGGCGCGGCGGGAGCAGCAGAGGCAGGAGCGCCTGGAAGCGCTGCGGCTGCAGGTGCGCTGGGGCGGGCAGGGGGAAAAAACCGGAGCTCAAAAACAGAGAAATGAGCAGGGAAAAGGCACTCCAGGTCTGGCTAACCGGAATTCTCTCCTGTTATAAATCCTGTTGTAGCTCTGACAACAGGAACATTATGACATCAAATTGTACTGTAGGAGCTGCTGATATCTCAGAGGAGATAGAGGAGGGTTTTTTTCCAGGTTGGATGTGATTTTTCTTCTGTGATTTTTTCTGGGTTTTGTTTGTTTTAATAACCTTAAGTCTACCTTGAGTCTTAGGCAAGATTTATGAGTAATTTATATCCTTTTTAAATTCTGAAAACTTGCACACCTTGGATGACTTTTCTTCAGAGATATTTGAGTCTCTGAAACTTTTGCACATTACTTTTAAAAAGACACACACAAAATGCTTATAAATGCTTGCTAATGTCATAGTAAAAGTAGTGTTAAGGTTATTTTTTTCTGTTGATGACTTTTAAAAGAGTAATAGTGCCTTTATTTACATTTCTGTATGTAATCGCTTTGTTTTTTCCTCCAAAGAGGAAAGTTGGTAGCCATGATCTATTGAGTCCTTCCCACTGACTCAATTCTCTTGCCAGAGTAGAAAATGCTTCTAGAAGGGCCTTTGCCTGGGATGGTGATGCTCCCACTTCATTATACTTCTCTGACCAACATTTCTTCTCTGTTTCACACTAATGAAATGCTGCTTCATATAAAGTATGTACATTGTTTTTATGGGGAGGGGGGAAAGATCTTTACTGAAGTAATTTGGCCGGTAGGTTTGGGCAGCCTGTAAATACCAAGATGACATTTTATTAAAGAGATGGATGAAAAAAATTATCATATGCAATTTAAAGGGGTTTTTTTTCCTGGTTTTAGCCATTCTTCATATGGACTTCAGCTATTTTTCTTGTGCATCTTTCTGTATTTTTCCAAAGTAGTATTAGCCTGTATCTGAATATTTTAACACAAAGGAAGTAAACAATGAAAAAAGATTAACTCTGGCACAGTACAGTGTCTGGGAGTCTTTGATATTGATCTAGCCACAGGAAATTACACAGTTAAAGCCGATGCACTTCAGAAAGAAATCAGAGTTGGGGCATATCACTCAATGTTGCTGCCCATGACTCTGTAAAAATTGTGAACTATCACCCTAAAGAGTTTTGTTTTCACTGGAAGAAAAAGAAGAAAGTCTGGACTTCAGGAATTGTGGGTATTGCAGAACTGTGAGGCTGCTGGGTCCCTGTAGCCCGGGCTGGACACTGGAGCTCATGTCAGAGCCTGCTGGAGAGCTCAGGGTGCTGCTGCTGCTCTCACACGGCTCTGCTGTGCCCAGGCTGCCTCTGCAGTGGGACCTGCGCCGCAGTTACTGCAGAGACAGGGAACAAAGGGGTTCTCAGAGGGTGTCACTGACAGTGACCCACCCCAGCTCTGCACACACAGGTAATTGTCACTCCCATCCTGCACCTTTAGGTTGCCATCGCTGCAAAATCAGACCCAGCCCGAGCGGTGTCTGACACGGTGGCGTCGAAAGCTCGGATGGGTGTGGGAGCCAGGGAGGAGTGTGAGCTGCAGCAGCCTCTGTTCAGGCTGCACACCTACAGCCAGGAGCAGGTAATGGGCTGTGATTGTGCTGTGTCACTGCAGAGGGAACTCAGCTACCTGAACTCGTGCTTCAGGGCACTCCCTCAAATTTCAAACGCACTCAAGGAACATCCTGATAGCTTCAGATTCTCTCATTGTTCCCTATCTGCTCAGTCAATGCATTTGCAATTATTCCCACTCTGGAAATTGAAAATTACTTACAAAAGGAGAAGAGCTATGGTACAAATCTGTGGTGTAAAAGGTTTCTTTTGACACTGAATAGGATGAAATCTAACAATTTCTATAGCTAAAGTTGTCCAGCCCTTCCCATTTTAAGACATTTTAAAGCTTCTCAGATTGGTAATGGAAAGATGTGGGTTTTGTTTGGTTATTAAAATTCCCCAAATCTGCCCAATGTATGAGGTTCTGACAAATCTTAAACATGCTCTGGAAGCAGCGTGTTGCTCTTCCTTGTACTTCCAGTGCAGTCCCACTGCAGACCATGGAACAGGGATTGGAAAGAGGCTTACAAACTGTGTCAGATAAACTTTTGACAAATTTCAGAAGTAATTTCCCTGGGGTTAATTGTTGTTCTGACAAATGGAAGTGGCACTGCCATGTAAGCACAAGGCAACACTGTGAGAATAATCATAAAGGCCTTTGAAGCACTTGGATTCTGTAGGAATAACCAGGAGGAGTTTGGAGTCTGTGCTGCACTTGGGCTGTGTGCATGGAGAACATGAGGGAAGGCAGCAGCTCCTCAGGGAGCTTTTTGGCTTCCATTGATCATTGCTATGTTTTTTTAACAGGTCATTTCTGACCCCAGGCTCCGTGTCGAGCTCGCTCTCCGAGAAGCTGGACTGCATAAAACACTTTATGCAAGAGAGGTTTTATCAAAACTTCCACCACCAAAGCTTCCAAGAAGAGACATGGAATCTACAGCTTTTAAAATGTAGAGCGCCTCTCATCTGAGGGGCAGAGGAGATCAGGGGGCTGGTCTGGCCCACAGTATGGAAACCTTAGAGGAATTTGCTTTGGTTGTGTCCTAGAACTGCTCAGTTCCCTCGTGTGCAGCCAATCCAGAGCACTGCCAGCCTTTCTGAGCTGAGCTGCATCTCCTTTCACCTGCCTGGTGTGGTCTGCAGAGCTGGGCTGTGCTGGTGTGATTGCCCATGGCCCTTTCCACTGTGAGCTGGGACTCCTACACACAGCACAGGCCAATCTGCAGCACCTGGAGTACAAATTCTTGGGATTTAATTGGCAGCAGAAGTCCAAAATAGCTTTGCACAGCAGTTACTTTAGATTTTATTATGTTACATTAATAAATCCCACCATTTTCTTTGCATATTTCTTGAGAATTTGATTCTTTTAGTTATAAAGTCTTCATTGCCATGGATGTTTCTAATATTCCTTGATTATGGTAAGATGAAACTTAAACCTTTGTCTATATTTAGAAGGCAACTTGCTGCATCATATTTACTGCAAACCAGTCATACAATTTCACATTGCAGATTATTTTTTAAGTATAAATTATAAATAGATCTGGGATCTTTATTTTTTTATTTTCTGGTGTGACAAACTCCTGAGAGTGAGCACAGGGTCAGCCCAGGGGCAGGTGAGTTTAGTGGGGAAATGCTGCAGAGCCTGCCCTGAGTAGGGGCAGTGACATCTTCTGGACTCAGCCTCTGTGTGCTTGTGCTAAAATTACAATTCTGTGTATATTTGTGCTTTTTATTTTGGTATCTCCTTTGGGGTAACTCGTTATTTTTAAAGCACACTTGGCCACCTCACAACTGGCTGGATATTCCTGTGGGGAGACCAGCAGTGCTTTGCTGTGGGGAACAGACTGGCTGCAAGACAATTCCCAGAAAGGCATCATCCCTAACCCAGGCAGTTGATTTCTTCCCTTGCCTTGAAAAGCAGATTTACAAGATAAAAAATACTGCACCACTGAAATTGAGATTATAGCCATAATTTATAAATACCAAAATGTTAATAAAAAAGAAAGTTTAAAGGAAGCAGACATTGGTTTTGAAATAGTGGGCACAGATTTTTTGGCAGAGATTTGTGGTTGTTTTCACGTCTGTCATGCAGAGACTGAGTCGAGGTGTATAGAAGTCTGGGCCACCTCAGTGCAACAATAACTCAGGGCCTTTAGTGATACAGTGAGCCCAGAATGAGGATCTGGGGAGATTTTCAGGTAACAGTGGAGCATGGAGAACATGCAGGTCAGTAAAAGGGTATTTTACACAGCACAACCAAGGCTGCTCATGCCAGGAGAGATCTGCAGACCCCTTGGCTGTTCCCCAGCCTGGCCAGACACCTCTTTCCTGCTTCTGTGTGAAGGAGGTGGATGTTTCACCCTAATTCATAATCCTCACTTTAGCTTTGGTTACAAGAACTGATCAGAACCCTTCAGGAAATGGAGATGCATATAATGTCATTGGTTTTCATCACAGGTCTATCTACACTTAAACAACAAAACAGAAATCTTCCAAGTTACACACATGAAAATAGCAATTTAAAAATGTTAATGGTGAGTGGCTTCTCCACCCGCACCTCTCGCAGCCCTTGTGGGTTTGGCTGGGTAGGGGTGGCAGTTCAGAGCCCAGCTGTCTTTATGCCAGGGATGAAGCATGGGCAGCTCACTCTCCACTGTACTTTTATAAAGCTTTGTGAGAATTTCTTTGTGAAAATTGAGGTTTTTGGTTTCCAGTTAGACTACTTATTTGTGAATTTTGGTGGTGAGGAAAGTGTCTTTAATGTTAACCAGTGCCTGAAGGTCAAGTCCTCAGCTGACCACGGCTGGTGGTGTCCCTCTTGTACTCAAACTCTGGCATGTGCTTGTCTGTGACATCATTAAATACTACAGGAATGAAAATCTGATTGGCCTTTGTAACAGCAGTAACAATAATGGTCACAAATACGGACTAATTTTTCATGTAATTTACTTAGGTTTTGTCTTTATGCCCAAAGCAAAGGGATCTCCTTCCTGGAAGATCGCTGTGGACAGGAGTGACCCTAACAGAACAGTCCTTTACGACGGCTGGAGCCAGGAGTGAGGCACCTGCGGCTCTGTTCCACAGCCTGAACTCCTTCTCAGCGCAGATTTTGTCAGGGCGGTTCCAGCCGCGCTCAGGCGGCAGCGCCCGCACCGCGGTGTCCGCGCCCGGCGGGACCGGAGCGGGTCCGTGTGCCGGGCCGGGCCGGGCCGGGCAGNCGCCCGGATCTGATCCCCCTGCAGCCGGTCCAGGAGCGCCACGCACACCACGGCGGCTGCAGGAGCACGGAGCGCGGTCACCGGGCGGCCCCGCCGGCCCCGGCCCCGCGGGCGGAGGCGGAACCGCGGCTCCCTGCCCCGGGCTCTGCCCTCAGACCCTCAGACCCCTCAGGCCGCTGCGCCCACGGCCGGGAGGTGCTGCAGGCCTGGAGGGGCGTGGGGGGAGCAAGCTGCGGGTTTGATCAGCACACACTCAGGTATGCTAATGCACACGTGGGTTATACTGAGCTGTGAAATTGGCTTTAGCATCCTTGTCTAGACACGATCATTAACGATGTGTGTTTGACCTTCTGGCACCGAACAGGACCCTTAGAGGGGGTTAAGCCCATCCGTGGGGAGGAGGTGGAAGCGACAGGACTCACCTTTGAGGCCACACAGTCCACACAGGGCAGCGAATGCCGTGGACTCCATCTCAATATTCCTCACGCCGGCATCATAAGCCCTCCTTAAGTACTCCAACTTTTTTTCACTGGAAAAAGAGCACAATGCACCATCTAATCTCCCCTGACCTGGAAAGGAAGC
The DNA here is from genome assembly GCA_013400215.1 of Cisticola juncidis. NCBI lineage: Eukaryota > Metazoa > Chordata > Aves > Passeriformes > Cisticolidae > Cisticola > Cisticola juncidis. The sequence continues at coordinate 73,288 of VXBR01010512.1, forward strand.
AGAGAACTGTCACGGTTGGCCTTGCATGGGGCCATCGGGCACAGGGTATAGGTGTGAATGGGAAGCCCAGCAGTGCCCACATTCTGTCTGAGGCCCACAGAGTTTTCCTGTGAGCAGCTGGTTAATTCGTATTCCCCTCAGTGTTTAAGCCAGTGCAATGTGTCTCTGTACAGGGGAGAGAATGACACAGGTTTCAACACTGGTAAAAGAGGGATTCAGCCCACAGGTGGGAGGTACCAGGACGTGCTGGGCTCTGTGGGCAGAGGCCACTGCTGCATCTCAGCTGTGAAGGTCTGCCGGGTTCAATCCCAAAAATGCCAACTGACTGTAGAAGAGGTACAACAAGCTGTGCAGAATGGGAACACTGAGGAGAGGAAACCCCTTTAACGTGGGTTTCATTTTTCTGCAGGGGCTGCTGTGGACGCTGGAGCTGCTTGCAGAGGCATTCCTGGTGCGGGCAGCACAGTGCTGGTCAGGGAGCTGATCCCAGGGCACTGGTGCTCCCCTGCTGCAGCTCCAGTACCGCTGCAGGCAGCAGCAGCACTGCTCGGTGTGGGCAGCCATCCCCACCCTCTCCTGGAGGGCTCTGGCTGTCCTGCTGTGCTCAGAGCAGAGCCCTGTCCTGCTGTGCTCAGAGCAGAGCCCTGTCCTGCTGTGCTCAGAGCAGACCCTGCCCCTGCAGCTCCTCCTCTCGCAGTGTCTGAAGGCCCTGGGGCAGGCAAATTCTTACCTGCGGCTGGGCCAGCCTGGGCCACCCTTCTGTTTATTGCTGCTCCTACTTTAATCCTCTCAAATGGCTTTTTGTTTAAATAAAATATGGACTTGAGCAATACACAGATGGCTGCATCTGCAGGCAGATCTAAAGGTTTATAAATAGTGCTCAGATTATTAATTCTTCATTTGTTATGTTTCATCTACCCTGCAATCAGCATTTAATTTTGCAAAGGAAACAGTTCTAGAGTAACCAAGTTTGTTTATGGAAATCTCACAGGCAACCTAATATTTTCCTAGTGTTTTTAGTTCTGAAGTGGCAGTCTTGCTGTAGGGGAACAGCTTGGTGGCAGACTCAGCAAGGTGCAAACAGGGGTGCTGTGTGTTCCAGGGGCTCCCCCTGCTCTGCCCGGCCCCCCAGCACCAGGTGGGTCTCTGCCCCTCCTGGGCCTGGGCTCCCTGGGTAGCTTTGTCCATGGAAGAGTGGGAAGGCTTGGCATTACGTGTGGTGAGGAAGGACAGACAAAGCTGGTTCTACCTTCGTAGAAGTCGTAGGTGCACATGGTGTGGCCAATGAGCGTGGGGAAGTCGGGGATGTCCCTGCTGCAGGCGAGGAGCTCCTCTGCAAGGCCCTTGTCCAGCTCGGTGCTCCGCACCACCACATCATCCAGCACCACCTGCTCAAAACGTGGCTGGAAGGAGGAGTCCACGGCCGTGTCAGTGATCACAACAGACCCAGGCTCGATCCCTGTGGAAATGGAGAGGCTGCCAGAGCTCAGGACACCTGTGTCCTGCTGCCAGACTCCAGCACAGCAGGAAAATCTCAGTAGATGCATGTGTGCATGAGGGGCTCTTCAGTGAGTAAAGGAGATGTCAGAGAATAATTGAAATTCATGAAGTACAGATGTACAAGTGAAATGTACAGAATCAGCACAAGATAAATGATTGTGAGAATGTGCTGAGTGACAGGAGTTCAGCTGCTTCTGGCTTGCAGATATCGTGTACCCCCTACCAGCTTGTGCAGGCACGGGCAGCACCACTGCCTCAGCCAGGGGACACAGATTCATTTGGGTCACCACTAATCCATGTTTTCTGTTTGGAAAGTGACACATGGCTGTAGTGGAATCAAGGTTTTTCTACACTCTGAGAATGTGCACTCTGCCAAGCCAGTCACTACAAGTTTTCTGGGTCTAACCCAAAAGAAAATACCACGTTTCATATTTAGAGATCTGACAAAATGCTAAAGTTCAGAACTGCAAGACCTATTGGTGAGAGTTCTTTTTAATAATAGCTGTTCTGCTCTGAAGAAAGACCATGAATTGCTTACCTAGGCCCCCAGAAGTACCGATGCGTATGATGGTAACGTCCCGGCATTTTGCGTGGTGCAGCAGTTTGATCAGCTCGTGAAGCATAATGGAAATGGAAGGGATGCCCATTCCATGCTGTTGGAAGGAGAGGAAAGAGAGACATCAGTCCCCACGAGGCTGCGGCGGGTGACAGGTACAGAACTGCAACAAGCTCAGGGTTATGCTGTGGCCTCTTCTGCTGATGATGCCAACAGCAATTTTTCTGAGGGGGAAGAGACATCTTGTGGTCTTTTTAGTGTGTCCGTGTGAGGTGTCTAACCTCTTCTGCCCTCGATGCTTTAAAGGCTCCTCAAGTCAGTAGAGCTGGTGTTCATCCCTGGGGACCCTGTGCGGGCACACAGGTGGTGCCTGTCTCTCAAGGAAGGTCCACAAATACATCCCAACATCTGAATGCTCCAAGCCCTTCCCTATGCACTGCCAATCCTTTCACCTTGCACTTTGTTGTGTCCTGCAAGTGCCCTGGGAGTGGTGAATTTCAGTGAGGACAACCTGAGCCTTCAGTTCTCCGTGTGCCTTCCAGCCTGTCCTCACCCCACACTCGCGCATCTCTGCTACATGCTGGGCACAAAGGACAGCGGAAGGGTTTGTGTCCCTCAGTGGGGACAGGCTTCAGGGTCAGGGACCTGCTGGGGCTTCTGCATCTGCCCAGTGCTCCCTTGCTTGGTCATCTTCTTCTGCTCCATTTCTAGACCAACACTCTTTTCTTAGCTTGACTTTTAGGTACAAAAACTGTTTGGTGCTGTGGAGTTTGGTTGTTCCTCTTGAAAATGCCTCACTTTTTATTTGTTTTGCTATCATCTTCAAAAACTTGAAGGAAGAATGTATGGAAGCTCCACTGATTAAGGTACACAGCCAGTTTTTATGTTGCTTTGTCTCCTTCCTCTTGGCTGTGAGACCAATGCTCTGTTTGCCTTGTATCATGTTTTAAATACAAAACCTTTCTGCATATTGTTATTCTGGAACATCAGTCTGGCTTATTCACCAATGCCTAAAAAATTTATTCACATTGTAAATATTCAGGGCTGGAATCTGTGTTCCTGCCCCCGTATGTTTGGAGCTCAGTTGTGTTTCTAAGCAACTTGCAGAAACGCGATGTTGGCAACTGCTCTGCACGATGATTCTCGGGGTGGCCGTGTGCTCTTCCCCATGTCCCCTTCTGCACCGGCCAAAGCTGGTGCTTGGCCACAAGCTCAGTGAGGATTTGCTTCTGGCCGTGTCACTGCTACTGCTAGGCTGGGGAACAGCAAATCTTGTGGCATTTCTCCCCCTTGGATCCTCTCAGATTGATTCCCTCAGGCTTGATTCCCTTGGTCAGGATTGGTTTCGTTTTGTCAGAGGGAAAAAACACGAGTTCTGTTGAGCAAGTGATTCCATCTCCTGTGAATCACATTTCAGACTAATCTTGTGCCTGAAGAAATGGCATCAGGACCAAGTCTTTGAGTGTGAGTGTTCCCCAGCACAGACTGTGTTTGCTTTTCCCTTTGTTCAGTGCCAAAATCCTGCTCTAGAAGAATAATTGTTAATAAGGCCGTTTTTTTCTGTTAAAGCTTGTATCAGTGTAATACTCCCAGCAACGTTTCCTAGTCCATGTGTGGTAGGCAGTGGTTTTGCCTCCCAAACTGAGCTGGGCAGAACATGTGCCTGTCTGCTGTTCCTGCTGCACTTTCCAAACAGAGAGCGCGGGTGCTGGGGATGCTGTTCGGACAGAAGCAGCTTTGCCACGGCTGAGGCTGCACCGGTGGTGGTGGCTGAGCAGTGGAGAGGAGCAAGGTCTGCGCTGGTGTTGGAGAGGCGAAGGCTCGTGGAGGGAGAGGTGGTGCCAGCCCCGAGGCTGTGGCCGGGCAGGCGGAGCCCGGGAGGCTGGCACCGCCTGGCTCCGCACGGCCCCGCACGGCCCCGCACAGCCCCGCACTGCCCTACACAGCCCCGCACGGCCCCGCACAGCCCGCACGGCCCCGCACGGCCCCGCACGGAACTCACGCTGACGGAGAGCACGGGCCCTGCCCGGTACATGGCGTAGCGGTCCGACCCCGCGCAAATGTCAGCCACGTCCTCCCCGGGCCCCGCCAGGCCCAGCTCCCGCTGCATGAACTGTGCAAACGCCCGCATCCTCCTCGGGCTGCCACCCACGCAGACAAACTGGCAATAAAATAAAAAATACCACGAGTCAGCCCGAGTGTGGCGTGGTGGCCGTGCCACGCACATCTTCCAGAGAAGGCAGCGCGATGCCACTTCCTCACCATCACTCAAGGGACACTGAGGGTCACAAAACCAGGAGTTAACAGCAAACCCAGGCTGGCGCTCTGGCAGGGCCGGGANGGCCCCGCACGGCCCCGCACAGCCCCGCACTGCCCTACACAGCCCCGCACGGCCCCGCCCGGCCCGCACGGCCCCGCACGGCCCCGCACGGAACTCACGCTGACGGAGAGCACGGGCCCTGCCCGGTACATGGCGTAGCGGTCCGACCCCGCGCAAATGTCAGCCACGTCCTCCCCGGGCCCCGCCAGGCCCAGCTCCCGCTGCATGAACTGTGCAAACGCCCGCATCCTCCTCGGGCTGCCACCCACGCAGACAAACTGGCAATAAAATAAAAAATACCACGAGTCAGCCCGAGTGTGGCGTGGTGGCCGTGCCACGCACATCTTCCAGAGAAGGCAGCGCGATGCCACTTCCTCACCATCACTCAAGGGACACTGAGGGTCACAAAACCAGGAGTTAACAGCAAACCCAGGCTGGCGCTCTGGCAGGGCCGGGACTGCCCTGCGTCTGGGCAGCCACACAGCTGCACAGACTTGGGTATAGGTCCTGGGCAAGAAAATCGAAAATAATTCAGCAAAATTGAGCTGGTAGTATCACCACTGACAGCAAAGCAAGCCTAGAGGTTGGAGGAGCTCATTGGTTAATTTATTCTATGGACAGTGCTGACTGCAATTAGTGAGCACTGCTGATGGCACAGAGGCCATAAAGTCAGGGAGTAAAAAGGACAAATTTTACATTTTAAAGGAAAATATGCTCACTGAAGATAGGAGGAGGATGAGCGTGCGGCTGCCAGGGCAGTGCTGCTGATCCTCCTGCCAGGGTGCAGGGCAGCAAGAGCCCACGCTGTACTGTGCCAGGCTGCTCCAGCCCTGGCACTGAGGCTCTTCCCCCACACAAACTAAGACTCTGGTTTGAAGTGAAAGAGGATGCCATCATGACAAGTCAGTTTTGACAGCAGGTCTCAACCAAAAATGATGTGACATCCTCCTTCCCTTGTGTCCAGTAGATGATGATCAAAATGCTTTGGACAAATGCTTTTCCTGTGTGTCCTCCCACATGGGACCAATATAAAATCAGGTTTTACAGAGCTACAGGTTTTTAAAAGGATAATATTCTGTTGTGATTTCCGCCCAAAACAAATAAGGACAGACTCTGGCTGCTGAGTCCCTTAGCTGAGCAGCCACACCCCACCCCACAGGGGCTTTGGCAGAAGCAGGGCCCTGGTGGGGCCTTGGCAGCATGGGATGCACAGCTGGAGAGCCTGTGCAGGGGGAGCTGCTGCCTCCCTTTGGACCTGCTCTTTACCTTTACATCCCCAAACATTGCTGGCAGGTTGTGTGTCTTGGTTCCCAAGTCCAGGTGGTACAGGACGTCCTCCTCCATCTGGTCCAGGTGTGGGTTTTTAACGAGGACAAGCCCACTCCTGCAGGGAGACAGTGAGGAGATGGATTGGGGTCCAGGCAGTGCTCACAGGGAGGGGAACAGGCAGATGGGGGCGCAGGGCAGCCTGGAAGCTCCACAAGCTCCACAGCCCTGGTGTCAGACAAGGGATGGCCAGGGACAAGGGACAAGCCAGCTCTGTGTGGTGTTTGGACCATCTGTCTTTCTGCTCTGGGTAACCTCTTTGACACATCTGTTATTTTATCTGTGCATTTGGCAAAAAATATGTCTCTGTATATATCAGTTTTGTCAATGGCAATCTTCGCTCTTTCCTTCAAAGGGTTTTGGCAGCAAAGTCCAGGGGTGATATACTGTGCTATTTTCCATGTGACAGTTTATTAAGCTTTTAGCAAATCAGGATTTCACACTTGTCCCAAATAACTGCCTGACAGGGTGAGTGCAGACACTGCAGGCAGCCAGGAGCCAGCTTGCCGTCCCTTTCCGCCTGCTGTAAGAGATGGGAAGCAACAAACTAACAATGCAGGTTAGTTTTATAAGTGGGGCTTAAATGAAACCCAGAGAGCATTTTTCTTCTCTTATTGAACCAAATTCCAGTGTTCCCCTGTTACTCACCCTGAGTAACCTGATGTTTCGGTCATAGCGGCTCGGCCAGAGGCAGCTGAAAGCGATTCCCTGCCAGGAAGGTAAGGTAAGGAAAGCACTGCCCGTGTCCTCAGCTGTCCGGGCTGAGAGCTCAGAAGAGGTTTAAGGGGCTCTGCAGGGGGTTAAATACCTCCTGTGCTTTGTGCAGCTCCCAAGGTCACAGTCCTGTCCCCCCGCCCGCTGCTGTGTTCTCTCAGGTGCCAAGGTTCTCCTTGGCTGCCATGGTCCCTCCCAGACTGGCTTTTTGGGCAGATGCGTCACCAATAACCTTGACTGGCAGCCCCAGGGCTGGGGCCAGTGACCCGATGGCCCTCTGGCCTGTGACCTTGTGCCTCTGGCCAGCGGGGTGGGCGCCAGGCACGCGGCTGCACATGTGCACCCTGGGGAGATGGCTTGTCCGAGCTGGATGGTGCTGTGCTCCCTTGGCCCTGGGGACTGAAGGACACTCACAGCCTGGACACTGCTGCTGGCCTGGACAGCAGCTCCGGCTGGGCTGTTCTCTGGCCCCAGGAGGTGCAAATCCAAAACGTCCCTGCATTTGTCCGTGGTGCACAGAAATGGAATTTGGGCTGTAGCCAACCTCCAGCCCTGCTCAGGATCACTCCTAGGCCACCAGCCTGGCCTGGGGAGGCTGATGTCACTCTCAGCAATGCCCAGACAGCACCGGTGGCTCTCGTGGTGCTCCCAGCCCCGTCTCAGCCCAGGAGCCCATCAGAGGAGAGTGCAGTGTGCCAGGGGCAGCCTTGCACAGCTCCCAGGGCAGGGCAGAGTGGGGCTGTGGGATGAGCGGGTGATGCTCCTGCAGGAGCAGGAGGAGACTGGAGGCACTGGTCCTGCTTCCTGTCCCAGCAACAGGAGCCACTGCCCTGGAAGGTATTTTAGGCAGCTGCTGGGGGAGCAGAATCTGGCATTTGCTGTTGGCCTCTGGGAATTGTCAGTGGAAGCTCTGATAATTAGAGAAGTGCTAGGTAATTAATTACTGGGTGTTGGGCTCACTTGCACCCTGCATTCAGGCAGTGATGCGGTCCTGTTCTCCTAATGGGGAGGGACAGAAATTGTTGTAACTGAGGAAGTCTTTGCCTGAGCAAATGCCCATTTTGCTACCCATCCAAACCCTTTAAATGGCAAAATCCTGTATAAAAATAGGCAAACGTTGGAAGCCAGTGGCCTGGGAACATGTAAATTGGGTGTCGTGCCCAAGATAGGGTCAGGATAGCTCTGAGAAGGGGAAGGAGCAGAGCTCTCAGGGATATTTCAGGCTTGCTGGAGTCATACCAAAGGCAGGCTGGAAGGATTTCTCTGCTCTGATGAAGTTCTCCCTCCCTGGATGCTGTTCACATATGCCTGCCAAAAATGACTTATTACTGACGCTCCACAGCACTCCTGAGGAATAAGGATCTGGAGACTCTTTTGCCTCTGAGAAAGCACCAGATTTCTGCGAGGGGCACAGAAAAAGTTTCCTTGGGGTGCACACACCTTCTGCCTGCTGAAGTCACTTGGTGCTACTGCTGTGGTTTCAGGCACACAGCAGATTGTGCAGTGGGCTCCGTGCAGAGCTTGCAGACCTGTCCAGTGAGAGTCTGGGGAACAGAAGCAGAAGGTTTGCTGGTGTTTGCCAGAGGCAGGCTCAGAATGCTCTGGGGGAGGTGAGATCAGGCTGAGGCTTCCTGTGAATTCTCCTCCTTCTCTGGTCTTGTTTGGTGGAGGAACAGGAGGCCCTGGCCCTGCACCCTCCTCCAGCATGGCTGGGTAGGGCTTTCGTCAGGGAGCGAGGGGTCAGCAGAGTGGTGGATGGATGGGTGGGCAGATGGACAGACAGCTGGACACCTGAGTGACCCTGTGGCAGGGCGTGAGTGTTCCCACAGGCTGCCTGGGCTGGTGAAGGCACTGCTTCCTTGTGTCCCCTTTCTCTGCCTGCCTTCCATGGCAGAGAATTTCTGGGCACTCCTGGAAGGGTCCACACCTGCACAGTTCAAACCATCTCACCATAAAACAATTTTCCCAAGCACCTGAACAACTTCTTAAATATTTTCTTATGAAAAATAGTGTTCCAGCACAGCCAGCTGGGACATCCCTGCCTGGTGGTCAGCAAAGGCCCTGCCCTGCTGCAGCCTCTGCCCCTGGTGTTCTTGGTCCCAGGCAGGGGCCTCCCCTGTGCTGGCAAAAGGGACAAAATTTTGGAGGGTGGCCCTGCTGAGTGAGCAGGGGCAGAGTCCCCTGGAGCCACAGCTCTGTCTGGAATGTCAGGCTGACAACTGGTGGGCAGTGTTCCTGTGATGTTTGTCCCTGCTGTGCCCAAGGTAAAAGGAACTAGTATGTTCTGTTTAATTAAACATGATTGCACCAAGGGAAACGGTTGGATTGTGCTCTTAGCTTCCCAGAAATGACATTGAAGAGAAGGGACAGCAGCCACCACCACGGCCATTCAGGTTTCAGGGCCTGTCTGGCTCAGATCAGTCTCTGCCTGGCCAGTACAAGAAGTCCCTCACCTTTGGGTCCTTTGTCGGTGATTATTTTTCACATGGTTGTTCTTCTTTGGGAAGGCTTTCGGTAAATCCCAAAGTGTGGCTGTTTTCCTACCTCTCCTGCTTGCTGTGGCAGAGGCTGCAGAATGGAATAGAACAACAGAAGTCTAATAGAACTGAATTGAATAGAATCAAATAGAATTGAATAGGATAGGATAGGATAAAATACTGAAATAAAATGCTTTCAGTTGAAAGGGACAGGCAGTGCTGATCTAGCCCAGCTGCCTGCCTGTTTCTCTTCCTCCAGGCACCGTGGGGAGGTGGGGATGGTGAGAAGCAAAGAGCACTGCCCTAAGTGAGTGTTTGTTTGTGCCTGATTCAGAGCTAAATCCAGCCTCTCCAAGTGCCAGGCAGCGGAGCTGTTACCATATGTGCTAGAGGATGACAAATAAAGCACGATGAAGCACACGGCAGAGTAACATATGGCATTATAGACAGGCTCTCGGCAAGGGAAGCGCTGGGAGAGCCAGCGCTCCCGCGCCCATCCGACACCTCCTGTCATGTTCGGTGCTATTTTAGCACAGACAGCGATGGCAGTCCGGGCGGGGGAGCTCGCACCCGCCGTGTCCTGCCAGGGCTCCGCAGCCCCGCTCCCGGCGAGCCCAGCAGCTCCCTCCCTGCTCGGCTCCTCTCTGCCCTCCCTCCTGCTGCTGCTGCTGCTGCAGCTCCCTGCAGCTGCTGATGGATGAGACATCCCAGCAGCCCGGAGCTCAGCCCTGCCCGTGGCAGGAGGGGCAGGAGGTGCCCGTGGGGCAGGAGGTGCCCGTGGGGCAGGAGGTGCCCCTGGGGCAGGAGGTGCCCGTGGGGCAGGAGGTGCCCGTGGGGCAGGAGCTCCTCCGCCAGCACCCCGCGGGGCAGGCGGGCCTGTGCTCTGTGCTTGAGGAGCACGGAGCTGACGAACACGCACAGGCCGAGGGATGCCTTGCGCATTCCTCCAGCGATGATTCCTGGCAGTCGGCAGGAGGGAGCAGCAGAAACACCGGGGAGTGTTTTACCTGACAGGAGGAAGGCCGTGTGCCAGCAGCGCAAAGATTTCCTGCTCCCCTCACCCGCCCTGTGCTGCGGAGCCAGAACAGCGAACACAGGCAGAAAAATGTGGATTTTAATCAGCTGTTTGCTCTGGCTTCATGTTTTGTCTTGTTTATTATTGGTATGAATCTGCTCTTGGCATTGGAAGCAGACAGTAAAACACTCTCCAGAGGAACCAGGCTCCACAAACCCTCGGGGCACTCGAGTAGCTGCAGCTTGTCAGGACATGTTTCCCCTGAGGGGAAGCACCACCGCAAAGCCATTTATTTCAGGCAGGAATCAGCTGCCTGACCTGTGTCGCTGTTCAGATTAATTCAAGAGCTGCTGATCTGCCAGTCCTGTGTCGCTCCCCAGGAGGGGCTGGAGTGCTGCGGCTCCACTGTAGGAATTCCCTTGGACTTGTGGACAAGTCGCTTTTCCCACCATTCCCTCTCTGCAGCCTTGCCTGTGGGATTTTCCTGCCCTGCCCCAGAGCTGTGTCCACGCTCTGGGTGTCCTGCCCCGCTGGGCTGCCCAGGAGGTGAGGACACAGGGTGGCAGTGACACACATCTGTCCTTGCAGGTTCAAGGACCACCAAGCTGGCCCCACACATGCCTTGGGAAGAGGGCTCTGCTTGGGTTTAAACCCAGTTTCTGGCTGGGGTTGGTGCTGGTTTGCTGCTGACTTGCTGCAGGAGCAGGGGTCCTGTCCTGGCTCTGCCTTGCTGCCCATCCTGGACACGCTTCTTCCCTGGCCCCACATGGATTCACTTCAGCAGGAAATGTTGCTTCTGGCATCTTGCTTCTTCTCCCAAGGCTGAGTTCCTTTTGTGCCTCCAGGCAGGATGAAATCGAAGTGAAAAGGAAGATGAACAGTGGGGCAGTTTGGAAACAGGGGCCTCTCATCTGCTCTGGGGCAGGGTCCCCCTTGCCTTTGTTCAGGCTGCTTTTTGTTGCCTCACACTGCAGGGCTGGGTGAGCTGCTCCAACCCTTCCCACCCCGCAGGGACAGTGAGTATTGCCTGTGGGAGTACCCACAGAGAGTGGTGTAAATGCCCAGTCTGGAGACAGAGCAGGATGTGGCTCCAGAGACCGGCTGCGCTGGGAGCAGACTCGGAATTATCAGTGGATTGTGCCAGTGCCCCTCTCTGCCTGCTCCCTTCCTGCCCAGCACTTCTCTGCTCTCCACGCTTCGAATCCAGATGATGTCTGGGGTATTTTTTATCTTTTACTTTTCTTTTTCTTACATGGGCATTTTGATCCTTTTGTCTTTTGCTCTTTGGGCTTGTGGGTGTGTGCTGCAGCCACTGGTGCCTGTGGGTGCAGGCAGGAGGGAGGGCTGGGGGGAGATTTCGGCCACAATAAGGCAAATGACTCAAGGCCCAAGCACAGCTCGTAAAGCTGTGCTGCTTGTCAAGCCCAATCATGTCGCAGAAACAGGACAAGGAACAATTTTCCATCAGGAAACGTGTGGGGCTTGGGTGTCTGAGCCCCAGCCCTGTGCCCCCCAAGCTGCCTCCTGCCTGTACTCACAGAGGAGTCCCACAGCTGCTGCAGGGCTGGAACACGGCAGGAGCAGGCCCTGGGCCCTGGCAGTGTGGTGGTCTGGATGGTAGCTGCTGCATCTCCTCGTGTGCTGGATTTGTCAGGATCTGAGCCCATGGAGCATGGCTGTTCAGACACTTTCCTGCACTCCATGGGGGATTAGGGGCTTCTCTGCAAGGGCAGACTTACACTGGCCCCACTTCTCAAAATGCAGCCTCCAGACCCTACCTTATCTAACTTTATTGAGATGGATACAGCTAAATGCTGGTTCCAGAGGAGGCACTTTATTCTGCTGGTGTTGGCTCTGCATTTCAGTGCCCTGTGGAGATACATGGAAGACTCCAGCAACACCATCCTTGCCTTCTCTCTCTCTTTCCTGCACCCAGGTAAGCCAAGCAGGCTTGAAGTCTGCTTTTTTTTTACCTTTTTCCAATCAATTCTTTCCTTTTCCCTGTGTTTATCATATTCTCTGTGCCTGTGTCCTTTCTCCTTCAAGAAGGCTGGAGAGGGAGAGTTTGTTCTGCACCCCTCCCTGACCTGCTGCTGTCTTGCTCCACCAGCATTGGAGCCTGAGCCCCCGGGCACTGCCCCAGCACTGGGCAGGAGAGGCCACAGAGCTGGATTCAGGTGGGATGTGCAGTGTGGCACACGGGGAGTGGGCAGGGATCCCCTTCAGCTCCAGGCCCCTCCTGGTGCTGGGTGTCCGTGTGTCCCGGACACTTGGAGCGGAGGCAGCCGCTGTCACCCCATCCCTCCTGGCCTTTCCCTACTGCCCAGCCCCAGCGCTGACTGTGGCAGCAATTCCTGCCTGACCGAGTGCCCAGGGAAAAGCGATGGCTAACGAGGGGATGAATGACGGATTCTGCATCCTGTGTACCAGGAGAGAATTTTCAGAGAATATTTCCAGGCGCCTTCCAGCGTCCCCGACTCGAGCCTGGAAGGAAGGAGACAGGTGCCACCTTGTGTGGAAACGTTTCTCCGTGCAGCGGGCACAGACAGAATTCCTTCCCCTGCTCTGCTCGGTGGCGTCATCGCGAACTCCTCCCCGAGCAGCAGCAGCCCGCCCCGGCACAGCCCCGGCGCAGCCCTGGAGGGCGCCCAGAGCCCGCTGCGGGTCGACACAGCCCGGTCACAGCGAGTGAAACCCCAGGGAACAGGAGAGGGCGCCGGGGGTGAGAGGCTGGACACGACCTGGAAAGTGCGCTGGAGCCCAGAGACGCCCCCCGTGTGCTGTGACCCCAGCGTGGGCAGCAGGGGAGGGGGACTCTGCCTCTCTGCCCCTGTGCTCAGGTGAGACCCCACCTGCAGAGCTGCCCCAGCCCTGGGGACAGCAGCACAAGGACCTGGAGCTGCTGCAGAGAGCCCAGAGGAGCCCTGGAGCTGCTGCAGGGCTGGAGCCCCTCTGGAGCGAGGCTGGGAGAGCTGGGAATGTTCCCCTGGAGAAGGGAAAGATCCAGGGAGAGCTCAGAGCCCTGCCAGGGCCTGAAGGGGATTGAAGAGAGCTGCAGATGAACTTCTTAGCACAGCGTGTTGTGATAGGACAAGGTGTAAACTAAAAGAGGAGAGATTTATATTAGAGACTAGGAAGAAGTTCTTGCCTGTGAGGGTGGTGAGGCCCTGGCACAAGTTGCCCAGATAAGCTGTGGCTCCCCATCCCTGGAAGTGTTTACATCGCAGTTTGTCCCTGCTCCCCATCCCCTGGCCCAGCTCTCGCTGTGCTCTGGAGCTGAGCTGTGGCAGCAGCTCCCTGCTGGGTGCCCCTCCACGTTCCAGCCACAGTTTATCCTGCAGGAGAGCTCTGCTCCAGAAAGGACCCTGCAGGTTTGCAGCCAGCTGGATCCTGCAGGGCTCACCCATGGCATGAGCCAGGCTGTGCCCTCAGCCATGCCAGTCACAGAAGAGCTGAAGAAATCTGGGCCCTCCCAAAGTGATTTATTTAAACAGCATCTCATGGCAAACACTGGCTCTGCTGGGCTGTCTGCCCTCTGGTACACTGCTGGGTTATTTCTGTCACCTCCAGCATTGACAGACATTCTCCCTCTGTCCCTTTCCAGCTGTCCAGAAGCATCACAGTGAGTAGTCTTCAGTTCCCTGTGCTGAATCAGATGATGAGTTACTGTCTTCCCCTAACCAGACTCTTAATCAGCTGTTGGAGAGGAAAATAAACTTGATGCCTGTCTTTAGGAGACCAAAATGATAAGAACTGTCCTCACTATGGCTGCTGCTCCCTCAGCCTGTCCTCCCTATCAGCTGCTCAGGCCTGTCCCTTGCTGCTGACCCCACACCTTGTGCTATGGAGGCATCAGTCCTGGTCCCTGCTGGAAGCTCAGGCTGAGACCAGCGCCTGCTCTCCCTCCTGGGCCTACAGTCCACTCCTTTCCCCTGTGTCTGCTCTCAGGATAGAAGAGGACATGTGAAGGCTGCTCCAAAGTACTCAATGTGGTTTTCCAGCTCAGATCCTGGCCACTATCTCCAAGCAGAAGCAGCCTGTCACAGAGAGGGGCAGGTGATGGGACCCTCCTGAGCCCAAGCGAGGTGGGGACTCTTGAGAGACAAGTGGGAGAAGAAGATGCTGGTGGCTGAGATGGCTGCTGGCCCTTGCTTTACTCCTGCAGAGGTAAGGGCTCCCTTGGTTCAACCCCAGGGAGAGAGATCTGGAGACTGGCTCAAAAATCTGCAGGGTTAAAAAATGGGATTTTTAAATGTATTTGTTCTGACTGAGCCTTTGGCATTTGCATCTCCAGCTGCTTCTGTGGCCCTAAGGGTCAGAAGGGTCTCTTCTTGTTATGCACAGCCCCTGAGGTGTCCAGTGTGTCCAGGACCTATAGCTTCAGGATGACCCTAAGCCACTGGGGCTGGTGGAAGACACTGCTGTCCTCCTGCTGTGCCCCAGTGGATCAAACCAGCTCTCTGAGGTTACTGTAGCAAAGGGTAGAAGAACAGGAGCAGGAGGAAGAGGCTCCTTGGTAACAGTTGAAGGTGCTTTAGCCTTATTCAGAAGCCAGGAACATCCCTGTTAGATGGCTGTGAGGCTGGGGCTTGCTGCTTCTGAGTCCTCTGACCCTACTCCTGCTGGCAGCAGGAGCACCCCAGGGCAGCCTGGCACCGTGGGCTCCCGGGAGGTGGTGAGGGACAGGGCCCGTGCGGCTCCCTGTGGGCACAGGGGGCTGTGCTTGCTCTGCACCTCTCCTTCGGGGCCGGTTCTGTGTGCTGAGTGCCGCGGCTGTAGAGGAACCTGCCAACGCTCACCTGGCACAGGCGAGGCTGAATCAGGCACTCTGAACACCCCTCTCAGCTGCTGCTGTGCCTGGAGCTGGGGCAGGACCGAGCCTTGTCCTTCTCTTCCCTCCTCTCCACCACCACGTGGGCCAGTGCCACCAACTCCACTGCCCTTCGCGTGCCGGCACTCGGAGCGCAGCCAGCACCGGGAGCGCTCCCGGAGCCCCGGTGAGGTGTGGTGGTGCTGGTGCCGGTGTTTGTGCCGGTGTTTGTGCCGGTGCCGGTGCCGGTGCCGGTGCCGGTGCCGGTGTTTGTGCCGGTGCCGGTGCCGGTGCCTGTGCCTGTGCCGGTGCCGGTGGCTCTCCCCGGCCACCCCCAGGTGCTGCTCGCCCCCCGCCGCCCGGCCGGGACGGTGTCCGCTCGCTGGCACGGCCCCGGCTGAGCTGGGGAAGGCTTTGGGAGCCGCAGCTGGGCCTGGCAAGGGGACACGAACAACATGTGTTACAAGCCCTGGAACTTAAATATTTTGCTGCTATAAATGTTAGCAACGAGGGCTCTCGTTACATTTAAATGCCAGATGACAGAAGCAGAGGCCAAAAAAAGCTCCTTCCCAGCCAAGCAGAAGGAGAGGGGGCGAGCGCGCCGGGGACACCGGCTGTGGGCAGGAGCGGGCACGGGGACAGCCTGGCTGCCGTGCCTCGGTGGGAAAGGGACTGCTGGTGCCTTGGTCAGCGTGATGGGCATGGCACCGGGCAGGGCACCGAGAGGGGCACCGGGCAGGGCACCGAGAGGGGCACCGAGAGGGGCACCGAGAGGGGCACTGAGAGGGGCACTGAGAGGGGCAGCGAGCGGGTCACCAGCACCCGGTGCCCACACTGGGAGCCGCCCTGCCGGCCCGAGGGAGAGCTCCTCAGAGTCCCGCGTTTGGCCTTTGAAATGGAAATGAGCGTGCCAGCATTTCCACCCTGATCCCCGGTGCCCGGTGACTCCCTTGTGAGAGTTCCCATGGGCAGAACCTTGGCCTGCAAAGGCTCCCCCGCTCAGCTGTGGAGTAGTTTTCATCATTTATGTTTCGGCATAATTTCAATAAATTCCAGTTGGCTGTTCCTGAATACACCCAGAGCAGAAAGAACTGTGCAGCTCTGTGAAGTGAATCTTTGCAATTAAGAGAACTCGAGCCCTTTTTGGTGGGTGTTTTGCTGAAAACAAAGCGCTGCATGTGATGGGCTTGGAAAGCACAGGACTAATTATCAGTGCTATTTTAAAAAGTGGCATGAAAATGAGTTACGCTGTTAATGCTCAGATGCAAGAACATGGTCTGCTTAATTTAATAATCCCGTGTAATTTGTGTAAAACCAAATTGGTAGCAATTATACATTATTGTTAATTACTTGGAGCTGGGTTCCCCTCTCGGTGCTCAGGCTGAATCGCACCTGGCTCCCCAAGGCCCCGAGGTCCACGAGGTGAGGACCTGAGAAAGGAGAGCTGTGGGAGGTGCTGTGGGTGAGGCCTCTGCAGAGGTGCTGGGACACGGGAGCTGTCCCGGTCCTGCCCTCACCCCCACGGAGCTCCGGGGACCGAGCCCTGCCCGCCGTGCGGCTGCTGGGACAGGCCCCGCCGGCTGCGAGCGCGGCTCTGGCGGTGACTCACGCCTGACTCACAGACGCCTGATGAAATACATGAACTCCCAGTCACATTTATCACAGCTAAATATTAGAACAAGCTCTTTAATTTCAAGCCCAAGTGCTTCCTGGGGTTTTCTCAGCAGCTGTGCTCGGGCCAGTTGCTGCGCTGGGAGGGGCGGTGATGCAACTTCGCTGCGTTGCCACTGCCAGGTTTGCTTGTTTGCATGCATATATACAGATATATATTTAGAAATTTCCTCAAGGCAGAAGAAAATAATTCATGACAAGTAGCAGCTTGGAAGGTCACCTGGATTATTGTTTCTGTACCACAGCTCACCTCAAGCATATAAGCAAAGTCTTTATGTGCTGATGTTAATAATGCTGAAGAGTTAAAATCCTCAGCAGCTCTGAAGGCAATTATCAGGCTGGCTTTGTCATGCACAGCCTCATTTTGTGTGCTGCAACAAAATGATATTTTACTGTGTATTTTAGAAGGAGTAACAGTGTTTGTTAGTGTTTCTTTTGCTGTTGGGGTCTGTTCCTCCCTGTGTGGTGCTGCTGGCCTGGGCCGGACCCCCAGCCCTGCCTGCTCCTATGTTGGTCTGGGGCAGCACTCACCTCTCCACAGAGCTTGAAAAACTTGGGAGTCTAAAGAGAGATGGTTCTACCAAAGGAGGGGCCTGGCCTGGGCTCCAGCAGCCCCCTCTTTGAGACATTTCCCCTGTGGCATCTTTCAGCTGTGTGAGCGGTTCCTACACTCCCAGAGCACTGCAAAGTGGTCTGGCTTGAAATCCCAGCTGCTCCAGAGAGAGGCAGAATTTATGAAGAACTAAGGCAGTTCAAGTTACCATGGAAATTGTTTCAAAACAGAGAAGCCCGATTTTGCTACTCTTGCTGTCTTGGGAGGGTTTTCTGTGTGGAAGGATGACAGGGTGAACCTGCCTCATAGCTCAAGGTATGCTCTGTGTGCGTTGTGTTCTGGGGCCCACAGACTTCTGAAGACCACGGTATTTGCATAACATTAATGTGTTTGTTCTGATGTCTGTGGGTGGCAATTTGTGCCCACAGTGCTCCTTTCACATGGACATGCCATTATTACATCTGATTAATGCAAACATTTTCCAGGGAGAAGTTCCAGGCTGCTCCCCAGCGCGGAAAAAGCCACACGAGGTTCTCCTTCTGGGAACTGGAAGACCCCAAATTTAATTTTGCAAAGCTGTGCAAAGTCAGCAAAGGGTGTGTGAATACCCCCATCAAATCCACTCCACCTTTCCTTGGGGGAATGTAAAATACCTGACAAGACACGTGCTTTTCTACCTCACTGTGCCAGCGTGGCACCTGGGGCACAGAGACAGCCCGTGATCCTCCCCTGGCTCTGAGATGGCACTGCCAGCCTCTAACCCAAACACTTGGTCATGATATCCCTCTCAGACTGCAGCCCTGGTTTTCTCCCCAAACAACATTATCACAGATAAAATTCTACTTACAGCTAGAATTTCCTATCAGCAACATATTACCTATAGAAAAGATAATTGAAAAAACCCTGCACTGTTTGTAAAGCAAACTTATTTGATGCTTATGATGATAAATAAGAAGCAGCATTCAAAAAACCAGAAAAATAGCCCTGTTTATAGATTACGCTGAGATTTCTTCAGTAAACCAATTCTCCCCTCTGCTTCACTATTAATTAGAAATCAGTGGCATGTAAACTGTACAAGATCCAGCTACAGGAGGCTGTGGGCAGGAGTTGCCTAATTCCAGTTCCCAGCACTGGTTCCCCCCGTGGCTGTGAATGAGCACTTAGCAACAGCTGTCCCTTGGTGAGCCATGCGTGGGTTACTCAATGACAGGTTCCAAAATTCATATTCTTCTACCAGATGTAAAGCAGAACCTTTTTCATGCAAAGTCTCCCAGCCCATGCGGCTCCTCATGTCTCCTGCACACTGGCGAGGGGGGCTCAGCCCAGCAGTGTCACCCTGTCCTGGGAGCTCGGATAACCACATGGGCTGCAAATAAGGAGGTGGGTGTTCAGAAGTGTTGGCTGCCAACACCACCTGTGGGGCCTCAAGGGAAACTTGGCACTTCTGGAAATGTGGCTGTTTGGTTAAATTTTGAAAAGCTGTATTAGATACCCAACCTTTAATCTTCTCCTCTGGAAAATGGTCCTTGTTAGAGCTGTGTTTTCTCCGGAGGAACACCTACACTTCAGCTACTTGAATGTCACATTCAGCTACTTGGCAGTACACCGTGGAAAATCACTGGCCTTGTGCTGTTGAGCCAAATGTAGACCTATTTGTATTTTCAAGGGAATTAGTATTCTTTTCTCTGTTTAAAACATTCCTATTACTCATAGTGAGTCAAATCCTGGCCCCATTTGGAGGGCTGTGCATAAATGGGCTCTATGCACAAAGGAGCTTCGTTGGGAGCACTTTCCAAACCCTCCATCCACCTGCCTTTTCCCAAGGGAATGAGCATTTGCCTCCTGCCCTGGCACCACAACTGTGATTGCTACCTCTGCTGTCCCAGCCCGACTTGTGCTACGTCTCCGTGTTTCCTATTTTGCTCCTCTGAGTTCCTCACCTCCTGTCTTGTAGATGCTCTTGCCTCTGCTTGGGAAGAGCCTGTGTGAGGGAAAAGCACAACCATGTCCCTTGTGACACACGAGCAGAATCACACGGAGTCAGATTGGAAAAGACTTCTGAGATCATCAAGTGCCACCTGTGCCCAATCCCCACTTTGTCACTCAGCCCAGAGCACTGAGTGCCACGTCCAGTTGTTCCTGGAACCCCTCCAGGGATGGGGACTCCAGCACTGCCCTGGGCAGCCCCTGCCACTGTCTGAAGGGCTTTGGAGTGCTCTCTCCTAAGGAGACCCGTGCCTGGGCCTCCACAGCTGCAGGTGGTGCTGGGGCAGCCTTGGGGCTCGCTGCCAGCCCTGGGACACAGCTGTGGCTGTCCCTGCACAGCCCTGGCAGCCTGGCCCTGGCTGTGTGCGGGGCTGGCGCCTGCAGGGCCCCGTGCCCACCTGGCACGGCGAGGCCAGGGAGCACCGACAGGGCCTGGCACAGGCAGGGCGAGGCTCGGGGACCTGGGGCAGCCCCAGAGATCCTGAGGGAGCCCAGCAGCTGAGAGTGCAGGGTCACACCCGGTCTGACCTGGGGTGGAGGGACCTGCCCTCCCAGAGCCCCCTGGGCTCTGCCATCCCACCCTGCCCAGGGGAACTGAGCAGTGCTGGGCACACCCTGGTACCAGGGGACGGGGCAGAACGTGTGAAGCACCAGGACATCGTATTTGGGAATGGCTCGTGCACTTGGGCTGTTCAGGGCTGTTCGTACTTATTTAAAATATAGGACGTGGTCCTTAATCCATCACGTCATAATGTAAGAGCTCTGTAGGCAATAATTAGATGCAGTTATTCTGTAAATCCGCTTCATTTTCCCTCTTCGGAAGAAGCCTTTGCCTTTCCAGGAACCTCCGTGATGCTGGCTTAGTGCAGCTGGCACGGGGCCATTGGTTCCACCCAAAGTTTGCATCATGGTGACCTTAATGTACCTGAAGGTGTCCCTGCCCGTGGCAGGGGTGGAACAAGATGGGCTTTGAGATCCCTTCCAGTCCCATTCTGGGATTCCATGGCTTGGAGTATGACTGAAGTACCACTTGGAAAATATATTGTTGGGAATTAATTCAGGTGGATGAGGGAGGGTTAAACCTTTAAGATGAAGGAAGACACCTTCAACCTTAAAAATTATGACGTGACAATGACTGCTTTATGATTTATTTGGTGTGAGCCTTGGAGTCAGACTATTTTTTTTATAAAATTAAGCACATCAGTCTTGTACCAGGGTATTTGCAGTGGGGGCACCTCTGGGTGCTGTGCCCAGCCCTGGGGCACCTCTGGGGTACTGTGCCCAGCCCTGGGGCACCTCTGGGTGCTGTGCCAGCCCTGGGCCACCTCTGGGCTGCTGTGCCCAGCCCTGGGCCACCTCTGGGTGCTGTGCCAGCCCTGGGGCACCTCTGGG
>VXBR01010512.1:93822-105119 GCA_013400215.1 Cisticola juncidis
TGTCCCTGGCTGTTTCTGTCCTCAGGGACACGGGGACAGATGGACACACGGGGACAGATGGACACACGGGGCCACGGGGACACAGACACGCCGCTGTGCCCGGGGCTCAGGGTGGCCCTGCCGGGGCAGCGAGTGGCACCGGGGACACCGGGGGACGCCAGCCCGGCCCACCGCGGGGTTCAGGGGTCTGGCTGCCCATAGGTCCTGGATGCTTTTGTCGCTCGTTCCCGGTGGCCGGGACGGGATTTGGGTTCTCCCTCACGGACCCCGCCGTGCCCCGCGTTGCCGGCAGGGGGCGCGGCGCGCGGGCGGAAGTGACGCGCGGCCNAGGGCCGGGGCTCTCCCTTTTCTCTGCTCGTGGTGAACTCGCGGCGTTTCGGGCTGGGCAGCGTTAACCTCGCCCGGCGGCGCTGCGGGGAGCTCGCCCGGCGGGAGGCGCGGAGCTGCCGGGGCGCAGGGAGCTCCGCGAGGGGCCGAGGTGTGATGGGGACGGGAGGGTTACAGGCCAAAGTCCCCGGTGCCGGCCTGTCTGCCGAGGGGAATCTGCCGTGGCCAAGGCGCTGGGGAGGCGGCGGGCCCGGGGAACGCGGGCGGGACGGGCCTGGCTCTGCAGGGTCCGCTGGGCTGGGTTCGGTCCCGGAGCCGACAGGCGCTCTCAGCCCGCTCAGGTGTGCTCAGGGCTGACCTGGAGGCTCTGCACCCACATGCTGGCCTGTGAAATCTGGCCATGGATCTAGCAGGGAGCTGCCCAGGCAGTCTTTACAACTCTTGGCTATAAAAATGCTGAAATAACTTGGTTTTAGTAGTGCTTTTTACATAAATTGAAACTAAACCACTTTTCCAATAATTGAGAGAGCAGTTCACCTTCAGCAGGTTCTCACAGAGCTGGGGTTCGTGTAGGAGGCACCAGTGCCTCGGGATGATGTTACTGGTGGGAACTTCCAGGTTCTGGACTGAGCTGCAGAACTGGCACGTTTGTACAAAACCCCTTTTTAAAACGACACATTGAGCTCTCAGAAGAGAACAGATTCTTTTTCCAAATCTCTGTGCGTTTGTGGTCTGCATTGAAGCCATCTCAGCTTCTCCTTGAAGAAGGCTCCTGTGGCTATAGCAGTTAGCTGTGGGCAATGACAAGTCTATTTTTAAACTTTCTCTTTTCTTTTGTTTCCTGTAATACGATCTTTGCTGTGATCCTTATGCTCATCTTCAGAGGGACGGTGCTGACCTGGAATGCAGCAGGCACTTTGCAAATACTCTCCGAGCCCTGTCCTTGAAGGGCTGGAGCTGTTTGAAGAGTGCTGGGGTGCCTTGCAATTGAAATGGAAAAGCTGGAGTCCTGGCTCTGGAGAGCTCTCAAGTGCACTGCTGGGGCCTTTGATGGCCGGCCGAAACTTTTTTTTTTGGAGGAGGAGGTATTAGAGATGTGTTTTAAGGGAACAAAAAGTTCCTGTATGCCCTGTGCTCTCCCCAGGAGGTGTTAAGTGTGTGCAGTGGTTTCAGAGGTTTGCCTTCCCTCAGGATTTGTTTGCTGGAATAAGACCTGCATTCCTCTGTTTCAGGGGTGGGTGTGTGGTCCTTGCCCAGTGGCACAGGACTCAGGAGTAGTTCCTGTGACTCTTTGACTCTTTGTCTGCCCACACTGAGTGAGAGGTGCGTTTGTTCTGTCTTCATTTTGGGGTAAACTTTAAGGTCTGTTGCTGGGATGTAGTTCACGCCTCAACCTCCTCAGTTTGTAAATAATCAGCTCTTACAGCCTAAATCATGGTTAGGACAGAATTATATCAGGTGAGGCTGTGATTTAAATGAAACAACTTGAGGGGGAAAAAAACCCATTATATGTTTTTACTTTTAAGTCTTAAAATGTGTGTCAAAGTTTCAAGCTGGGAAAGGGAAATGCTACTGACCTGGTGCTGGTGATGTTTCCAGAGGTGTTGCTGATATTCTCTGCCTAAGATCCACTGCCCAGGAGCCATTGTTAACGGGTTTTCTAATGACTAATTAGGAAATAAATTTAGGAAATTATTTATTAGGAAACTATTTTATTTGCAGAGCTGTTGAGTTTGTTGCCTCATGTTTGTACTCTGTAGAGAATAGGATGGCTGTATTAGTTACTGACAAAGTTGAAGACCCAGATAGTCTGTGCAGAGGTTCAGCCTTGCCCTCCATGGGCACCACTCAAAGTGATTTTGGCTGTATTGTGTTCCTGGAGCTTGTGATTCAACATGCTTTGAGACGTGAGAGTTTCATTGTACACTTGGTAGCTGAAAATTTGATATTCTGGTGATGGTTCAGGCTCCTCTCTTAACACGTCTGAAGTTGGTTGCATTTTTTCTGCTGAGGTGACCTGCTAAAGATCACCTCTAACACTGAGTAGAAAGATCCTTTTGCAGGAGAATGCAAGTGTATGGAGGAGCTGAGGTGAAAGGGGAGGGCTAAATATAGCCATTTCCTGCAGAACTTATCTGCTTTGGAGGCTGGCTCTCCAAATGGAACTGGTGTCTTCCAAGCCCTCAGTGAGGGTAGGAAGAGAACATGGGCGGGGGAAAGAACACCCGTGGGGTGTTGTGAGTGGGTTCTGTTTGTGGTTTTTGTTTTTTCCAGCCAGCTGGTACTCTGAAGTCATGCTTAAATTTAATGAAAGCCCGATGCTAAAATAGGATCTAGGGACAGCCGTTGTGAAATAATTAGGCACCCGTTCAGCCCTTCTTGTCCTTGCCAAAGAAAAGCTACTTGAATTCATTTACATTCTTGGTATTGGAACTCTCAAATGGGCATCTTGATACCTGCTCTAATGTGTATAACCAGGTTAAAAACTTGTCCCACTCACCTGTGCAGCTGTCAGGAGCTGCAGCAGGTCGCAGTGGTGGTGCTGAGTGCCTCTGAGTGTTCATGGCTGTGGAGGAGGTGGGTGGCCTCAGCCAGGGTGTGCACGGGGTCAGGGGATGGGTTAGTTACTTCAGGACCTGAGTCAAGAATGGGAGAGTTTAAGACCTTCTTAGTTACAGATATATCAGATGCTATCAAAATCCTCACCTGTTGAGCACTGCTGTGGACAAGTTCTGTGGCCATGTGTTGGGGGTGTAGGGCATTTATATCATCCTGTACATATCCGTAAAAATCAGGAATGGTGGTGTTTTCTAGCAGGGTTGGAAAGCTGAATTCACATGTGTTTGAAAGCTGTTTTGGGATCACAAATTTATAAAATGTTGTTGACTACAGAATGTATGGAATGTCATGGAAGTGCTTTCAAGAAATTCCTTTTTTTATCCACTGTGTTTGCAGCCAAAGCATGGCTTTAGAGTAATGTTTTCAGAAGTGTAGAAGTGCAATCCGATAACAGTAAGTGGTTGTAGTGCAGTAATTTTCTGTGTTACAGTGGACCCCGAGTTTGCACATGGCCCATTCTCAGGTGATGCTCATCCCCTCCTAAATGTGTTGTCTTCTGGAATTGTGTGTGTGCAGTGCACATGGCTTCCTATTTCAGAGTAATTTGCATCTGTAGATTGAGGCTGTTCAGAACACACTCCCAGATTTGTGCTCTGGTACAAAGATCCCCAGAGAAGGAGCTGCAGTTCTAGAGTAGCTCTGAGGCACAGCTTTGCCATGAGCTGCACGGGATGCTGTTTTCTGGAGGGAAGGGGAGGAATGCCCGTGCTCCCAGTGCAGGGAGTACACAGGGATTCCTGTTCCTGTTCCATTCTGTGGGAGAAAGCAGTGCTGCAGTTCAGAAGTGCCGCTGTTCTCTGCTGGCAGTTCGGATGCTGCCGTTCCCCTGGAAGGCCAGAGCTGACCTCATGGTTCATCTGCTGCTGAGCACTCAGATCAGGTGTGGGTCAGTGTGCCAGGGAGTGCAGATCCCTCTTTGCCAGCTCTGTGGCTGTGCCCTTGCCTTCCCTGCAGTGCCTCACCGTGCCGGTGGCTCTGCGGCTGTGCCTGGCAGCGTGCTTGGACACAGGGTTCTGCCAGCTCTGCTGAGGATGTGCTTTGCATTCCTTGTGCCTGCAAATTGGCTCTGAAACACCTCTCAACCCCCCAGATCAAGATCCCTTATCCCCAGAGATGGAGTTCTGTTTGAGTACAAAGGCGTTGTAAGTCCCTAAGCAATCAGGATAGTCACTGTCCTTCAGCTCCACAGTGTCTTAAACTTGGGACCCGTTTTAATTTTACAGGACGTTGGCTCAGCCTGGTTTGGCAAGGCTGGGTGAGGTGGTGTGTAAATAAACTGACTTACAAAGGGGAGAAATGCTTGAAAGGAAATACAGTAGAGATCTTAAAGTCACAATTGACGTGAGTAAAAGGGAAGGGATAATCTTAGGTAATTCCTTATTATGTAAGAAAGGGGTAATCAACTGTCAGCAGCTTTAAAATTGAATCCAGTAGTTTTTGTGTGGTGCCTGTTTAAGCTATAGATGATTGCAGTGGGACATTCAGGAGACTTACACTTCTGAGGAACAGCTGGATCTGGTGGTGGGCCTGCAGGGGGCCAGTAAATGCAGTGATTCAGACGCAGTTTTGGGCTTGGGAATTTACCTCTGACTGGGAGGTGTGGGGTTGGGGGCAGAGGAGGGTGCAAGAATGACGCTTTTACGCTGTGTCCTTATGCTTTTTCCTGAGCATCTGCTCCTGGCCTCTTCTGGAGTCAGGTTATCACTGGTTAGGGGTGTGTGTTGTTGGTTGTTCTCCCTTTGGTGTGCAGAGGCAGTTCAGTGGTTCTCACCCCAGAAATCCTGTTGTCACTGCATCTCCCCCTCTGAAACACTCCTGGAGGGTCAGAGCACTGTTCCCTGCCTATGATGCTGCTGCAAAGATACTTCTGAAAGTGTCTGGAACTTCTTGTAGAGTAACTCCAGTCTGCTTTAGGGAAAGGAAGGCTCTGGCTTCGTTAAGAAAAGCTTGCTAAAACCAAGACCTCCCGTTTGGTGATTGTCCAAGGCTGCCTGTGGAGTCATTTGTGTTGTCTGAAGTAACCAAGATAGAGATAAAAGATTGTGAGGGGGAGCACCAAAAGCTGTTACCTGGGCCTTTTTACAGAAGATGTGTCGCTGCAACACTTATCCCTCTCTCCTGTGCCTGGAATGTTCCCTCTCAGCCTGCTGAAGGTGGTCACCCTGCTGAATGGAAACCGTGGGAGGACTTGTGCCTTACGGAGCAGTTGTAGTGAGCTGTGCTCACTGGAGGTCGGGACTTTCTTGTTCTGACTGCAACCCTTAGCTGTGCTAATGAGCTGCAGAGGAGAGGCCAACAAACACCTCTGCTAATTGCAGGTCTGCTGTTTGCCTGGCCAGGATCCTGTGACAGCAGGAGCAGGCTGGCAGCCCTTGGCTGCGCTGATAGCTGGGAGGCTCGAAGTGGCTCCCTTTGAAGTCCTGGAAGCTGCTGATCTCTGCTTTCAGGAGTCGCTGTGCCTCGGCAGGCCCCTCCAGCCCTCCCCCAATGGCCCGGAGTTCCTGGCTCAGTGGTTTGAGGCGCTTGGGGCTGTGGTTGTGCAAACCTTTTCACCAGCTACTAATGGCAGGGGAGTAAGCAGTCCTGCTTCTCCTGCTCCATGTGCTGTTCTTTCTCCTGTTCTGGCATCTCTGGCCGTGTGAGACACTGGGTAAGGCATTCGTTTGCTTAAAACTTAGTCAGCCTTTGCCAGGTTGCTTCTAACCCAGGTTAATTCCCCTTTTTTTTTTTCTTGTGCTAAGGAGGGATTTCTGAGGGTCTGAGTGGCTGAGCAGATGCAGAGGACTGTGAGCTGCCTGGGAGTGTTTGTGGAGGCTGCTGGTGCCTTTCTCGTGTGCACCATGGCAGTGTTCAGTGTGCCTTGGCCTGTGCTGTGCCCGCTCCCCAGGGAGAGCTCCTGCAGTTTCCTCACTGCTGGCCTGCTCCTGGCCCTGGCCATGGCACCAGGACGTGGGACACACATTTCTGGCAGTCCCACCTGCCTGCCTGCCCTCCCTGCCCTGCAGGATGGTGCCCAGCAGTGCCAGCCTGTCCCCGGGCTGCCACACACGGGCAGAGCTGCCCAGCCTGCCGGGTGATGTCCTGGGTGTCAGGGGCTGTGCAAGGCGAGGTAGAGACATGAGTGAAATCTCCCTAGGAACAAATGCAAAATTAAACAAAATGCGTGTTTGTATTAGTCAGCCTAAGCCAGACTGTGCTATTTAGGGCTCTCCATTGCAATAAACTAGTCTCTTATATTTGTGTGGGAGGACTGCAGCAATTAAAGTAATTTTAAGGCTGGATCTTAAAAGAAAAAAACAAAATGAGAAGAGAATAGTTTGGTTTAAGAGAATATTAATTGTATTGTATTATGTTATAATACTCTTATGTTAGAGAAGAGATAGGTGCTATGATGCAGGTTGGTTATTGGTAAAAGCTCTGTCCATGCTGCAGGTCCATACTGCACATTAAAACTCTTCTTGACTTCATAAGGAGTAATATTTTAATTTTTTTTAATCCATTAAATTGCAACCCTTACTGCTGCTGGAGAGTAAACTGCCTGCTGCAGCTGCAGTTGTGGGTAGCAGCCTGGTAAAGCATCAACTTTGATGGGCTGGGCAAATCCCAGGCTGGAGTGAAAAACAACGTGGAGAATAAAAGTTTTCCATTTCCCAGAAGTTGCTGAATTGAACTTAAAGACTAACTGGCAAAAAAGACAAAAAGATGTAAAAGTATGTGCACAGGATGATAAATGTGAGTGGAACCAGTGGAAAAAAAAGAGCAAAAAAGACTATTCCAGCTGATTTTGGGATCAGGAGGATAATATGTCAGCGGAATTTGTGGCAGTCAATCTTGTAGGATTACACTGTGTGCTACTCTTTATTTTCTGTTGTTTGAGCTAAAACATGTACAACTTGTAGTGCACCAGTCTGAGTGTTAAATGAATGAATTCCTATCTCCTTAGGAGTGGAATTACAGTAAGTTGTGCATTAAAAAAAAGAAGGCTATTTTTAATTTGACTTCTAAATACTGGCTCAAGTTAAATGATACGAGCATTTGAGATGTACCCTTAGCACATGAAAAAAGTGCTGATCCTTGTGAATTAAAAAACCCACAACAAAATGGAGGGGTGTGTTCTCTTGGTGACTGTGATTACAACAGAAAAATAAATACTTGGAAAACGTAGGAAATTCTTTTTTGGACATACATTCTTACATATTGATCCTTGATCTAAGTTACTTTTATTCCACTTGACCTTTGTTTTTGGACTGAGTTGCAAGACCTGTCTAGATCCTGAGTGTAAAAGAAATGACGATGATGAAAATTGCCGTGCAAGCACCTTTTTACTCCACCCGTTTTCCTTCTGAGGGTGGCTGGGTGTAGACGTGGTGTGGGGCCATCTCTGCTATCTCCTGGCTGGGAGCTGTCCTCCCTGCAGGGGCAGCACAGGATCTGGCTTTGAAGTCTTGTTCCTCTGGGGCAGAGCCCTTCAGCTGGGCTGGGCAGCGCTTTGTGCCCAGCCCAGCTCGCAGACGCCCGTCTGTGAGAGCAGAGGTGCATCCTTGTGGTTAGGATGAAGGTTAAAGTGTTCAAGTCTTGGCTGGCCGACAACTTCTTTGCATAATTTGAACCCGTCTGTGTCCAGAAAGAAGCATTCAAGTTATTTCAAGTCACTGGGATAGAAGAGAAAACTCCACCTGGAAGTCTGCTGAGCACCGTGGGCTGTGTTGTCCCCTCTCCTGGTGTGCTGAGGGCGCGGCTGGGAGGTGGCTGGTGGCTGTCTGCTCTCAAGCATCCTGCCCTTGGCTTTTGCTGTCCAACCTGTGCACTTCTGAAATTCCTGGACAACTCCTTGGCGTGGCTTTTGCTCACACATTAGTTGGTTGTCAGTTGGGCCTTTACAAATGTGCCAGAAATGCCACGTAGACATTTCTGTGTGTTTGTGGACCTGGCGTGTTGGCATCAGCCTCCAGTAGAGAATGATCTGAGTAACGTGTCCCAGCTTGCTGAAACAATTGGGTGTTTTTGCTGTCTTGGTGTAGATATTTTACACATTTGTAAGACTCATGTCATACCTCTAAAGCAAACCTGGGCATGGTTGTTCCGCAGAACCTGTTCTAAAATCTGAACCTATTTATTCCCTTCCCTATATACAGCTTCCTTATGACACAAGTAATATTTTGAAGAATGAGTGAATCTATATGACTGTTCCTAAATTATGGAAATAAAAACCTAAGCACCACCAGAAGTCTGAAAGGTATTTCCATGCCTTATGCAAAAGTGGCATGTTTTAATGACTGGAAAAGTCTTTGACTTCATCTTTTTGGTTGGGATTTGATCCTGGACATTGTTGAGACACTAAAAAAAAATGTATTGGACTTTCATGTGGAACAGTGTCCAGGATTTTCAGGGAACTTTGTCTTGTTTTTCTCCATTGGGAAAGCCAGAATGCCATGCAGTGAGGATCCAAAACGACAAACTGGATTTTGAAGCTCAGTTTTCTTATACAGTTCCTGGAATCTCTGGTGAGGAATTGGTGTTCCTGAGGCTGCAGTGCAGTTTTATGCCTTCTGTAACAAAGGATCTGTGAGGAGTAAAACCTACTTTATTTCCAGTCTGGGGATTTGTAAAACCTTGACATGCAGCCCAATTATAATTATGTTGGTTTAGTTCCCAAAGTGGACGCTCTTTATTCTAAAAGAGGCCCTACTGTGTGCAACCAGGAGTACTGAAGGCCCTGAAGTGTTAGCGTTTGAATGGTTTTGGCTTAGCTTTAAAATAAATATCTACTGGATATGGAGCTCTGGGGAGGGGACGAAAGCAAATGGAAAAGGTGAATTAACTGGAAGCTGTTCCGCAAGGCTGGGTCCATAGAGCCCCAGCACAGCAGCAGATGGAGGCACAGGAAGGCATCTGAGAGCTCCCTTGTGTTTGCAGCCTGACGTGGAGAAGGTGCAGTTCAGAGGCTGCTGCTCCTCTGCATGGGCTCTGTCACCGCTGTCCTGCTCTGCTGCATCAGTGCCCTGTGGCCACTGCAGGATTCCTGCAGTGCCTGCACTGCTCCCACAGGGAGTATGAGAGCCCTTCCTGCAGCTTTGGGAAGAGTGCAGTGTTTGTCTCCCAGTACTTGATGCTTCTTTTGAGACCTGAGTGGAAACATCAACAGGTTCCCTTCTTGAAGACAGAGATTCACAGTTTTTCCTGTCTGTGATGGAAATCTGGAAAGAGGAGCATGTGAGCTCCTTCAGGGGTGTGTGTGCACAGGGTGACTGAGCAAAACAAACTGGCAAAGCCTTGTTTTTCTGGGAGGAGAGGAGCCTCAGGCAGAGCTTTTGGCCTCCTCCTGCTGCTAGGAATTCTCATGCCTGGGAGCAGAAAGTGGCCCTGCTCAGGGGCTGCAGGGTTAATGGGGTGGGGAGCCCCTGTGCTGGGAGTGAGGGTGGTCTCTGCTGTTGGGTCTCCTAAAGGAGAGCTCTGGAGAACCAAGAGGGTGTTTGGCCCCAGTACAAGTGACCAGGGGGTCTGTGTGAGAGAGGGACACCCAGGGATGCTCTGTGGGACTTGGGACTCCGTCAGGGGAGGGAATGGCAAAGGGCCAGGCATATGGCCAAGTGTCTCTAAGTGAGTAACTGCTCATCAGCTGGTTGGTGCTGTTCACCTCTGCTCATGCTTCTTGTTCTGGGAGTGTGGATAAAACAGTGGCTGGAAAGGCATCAGTGAGGTCTCAGCTGGGCTGCCTTGTTGTGGTGACCACAGCTTGCTGGTCACTGTGGTGCCCTGGCATCGTGGTGAGGTCCTTGCTGGCAGGTGGGGAGAAGTGTGATGGCAAAGGAGTGCTGTGTTTGGCTTGGGATGGCCTTGCCCGAGACGTTCCCAGGGCACGTGTGACCTCTCACAGGGTAGGGGCTGTGGTTTTTACAGCTTTTCCTTGTAGGCAGCACGAGGGGAGACCACAGCCCTTTGCTGGGCTGCACTGGCTGGGACCCCTCGGGAAGGAGCAGGGCTCACCCAGCAGAAAAGGTTTGTTCTGAAATTCTGGCCAGTGTGGACACCAAGGGAAGTAAACCCAAAGCAAAGCCACGAACAGCAGTGACCCAGAGGCTGTAAGTGAAGTCTCTGAGAGGTTGGTGTGCCAGCAGTGGGAAAGGATACCAAATGTGGGTTTTTTCTCAAAGTTCTGAAATATTCTTCCAAAAATCTTAGGGCTTTTTTTGACGTGATTGATCTTGTTTCAGTCCCACAGATGTGCTTGATTATATGTGAAAAAGGGGTTTTTCTGAACTTGAGTTCATATAGGCATATTAATTAAAAAATGGATGTTGGACAAGCCCAAAACACTTGCATGGCATAATTGTTTGAAAGATGTCTGTAAGTGTGTTAGCTGACAGCTTGGTGCAGCTTGAAGGTTTTACCCAAATTGTTCTTAGGACCACAGGTGAAGGAAAAAAGGTGCTTAATGTGTTACCTTCTTTTTGGGAAATAACTGTGGGTCAAGAGGCCACAGTAGCTATGGTGTCAAGAAGCAAAGCAAGGCCAAAGGAAACAGGCTTGCATGGCCAGTATGAGTTAGAGCTGAGCATGAGATGGGTTTTCTGGTGTAATAGTTGATGAGTTTCCTGAGACACCAAGGAAATATTTGAGTATCTGATCTTAAAGGGAGATTCTGTTGATTCTCTGATCTTGAAAGGCTACTTTCTTACAAATAAACAAAGAAAAAACCCACAACAAACGTCTTCTCTGTTAAAGTAATTTAAAATGTTTAAATACAGTAAAGGAACGTAGTAAATATTTTCCATGTAAAACATGCAAAAAAACCCTGTCTGATTTTATTCTGAATTAACAACTAGCAAGCTAAAACTTAGACCTTTTTGGAAAGATTTGAGGAATTAATGAGATTTTCTTTGCTGACCCTCCCCTCCCCTGAAGGTGGTGCAGAAATAGGCGGCACCTTCATGGTTGTGCATCTGGAGTATAAAAGTTAAAATTACTTTAAATGGCTGAACTGTTTTGGGTTTCATTTAATTTGTGTTTTTGTTTACTTATTTTTCATAAAAACCCACACTAAATGCTAAAGAAAGTTTGTTAAATGCTCAGCCCAGCTGCATCATGAAGAGAGTTTAAAGGTGACTAAACACCCCTTCCCAGACTGACACGTCAGATTTTAAAGTGTTTCAGATCTTCCACGCTGCCATTGTAGTGTGTGGGCTGGTGGGGCTGAGCACAGGGACTCAGAAGCAGCAAAGCTGATCCGTGAGCTGAGGGTGGGCTTGTCTCCATGAGCTGAGGGTGGGCTTGTCTCCATGAGCTGAGGGTGGGCTTGTCTCCATGAGCTGAGGGTGGGCTTGTCTCCATGAGCTCAGGGTGGTGGGCTT
>VXBR01010512.1:106132-142567 GCA_013400215.1 Cisticola juncidis
GGGCTTGTCTCCATGAGCTCAGGGTGGGCTTGTCTCCTCTCCATGAGCTGAGGATGGGCCTGTGTCCCCTGCCCAGGGCACCTGGACAAGCTCACCTGGCTGGCTCAGGTCAGGTCAGCTCAGGAGCTGCAGGTCCTGTGTCCTTGGGGCTGGTAATGGGCCCATACTGGCAAAAGGCCTTGATAATTTTTCTTTCATAGTTAGCACAGCCAGACCACTCTAAGTCTGTTTTCCAGTTAAAAAAAACCTTTAAAATATTATATTTATTAGAGTGAATAATCAAAACAAATGTATCCTTTTTTGTAAAAATGGGGACCTGAGTTTCTGGGTGTTGGAATAGAGGGATGGAGAGGGAAATGGTCTTTATAAACTGTATTTAGTTAGTCTTAACAAGATGTTCATTTGTCTTCAATAGCAGTTAAGAAAGGAACAAAAATAAGCACAAAATTAGATCTAGAATTGATTATTTAAACTGTACTCAACTTTCTAAGTTTAATCACCTTGATCAACTTGGAAGCGTTTAAATACATACCAAGACCTGAAATGAATATTCCACCCGTACAAATGTAAAATGCTGTTTTGAAGATTTCAGGTGACCAGGTACAATTCCAAGTGTGTGGGTTGTGGGGGGATTTTTTGTATTGTTTGTTTTCAGCCTTGAATTTTGAATCAGTATGCTCACACAATTACTCAGGTGGGTTTATTTTTCATTTCTGTAGCTGTTTTTTTCCTGGTAGTAGTCCAAAGAAAGTTCCATCTGAGTACATCCCTGCTCAAGCAGGGTGCAGTACTGCAGGCAGTGCTGAAGTTGGTCAGCGTGGGGCTCTGGCTGGGAGCAGCTCGTGCAGCCTGGCTGGATTTTCGGGTGGCCAGGGGTTGCTTTCCCCCAGGGAGCCGTGCAGACCTGCAGAGAGCTCTGGCTTGTCCAGCCCTCCCTAGAACTGCTAGTTTGGCAACTCTGCTGCTGGGAAGTTTACCACAGAATTATTTTGAAGCTGTTTGATTTCTTTGCAACCCTGCTGTGGGAATTCAGTGTTTTTGGGTTTGTTTTGTGGCTTGTTCTGCCTGTGCCGAGCTGGTGCTGCTGGTACCTCTGTCACGGTGCAGTGACAGCTCAGGCTTTGCCTGGGTGGCAGCAGAGCTGTTCAAACATCTCCTTCCCTCTCCTCCTCACCTGGTGGCAGGTGAGCTGAGGCCATGTTGATATGGTCAGATACAGAGCACGGAGCAGAGCCTCTGCTGGAATTCGTGTTCCCAGAAGTTTGCAGACAGGACTGCTTGTGCCCCAGGCTTCCCTGCAGTGCCGAGAGGAGCCTGTCTGCCTCTGGGTGTGTGGAGGTGGGACAGTGGCAGGAATCCAGAGCAGGGGAGCACCGGGGGCTGCAGGGACGTGTGGAGTTTATTGCTGCTGCAGGAGGTAGTGTTCAGTTGCAGGTCCAAAAATAGGTGTCTGAGCAGCTGTGGGTGAGGAGTCATCTCTTAAGTTCTTAGCTAAAGCTCAGTTGTTAGCAGTCACTTTCTTGCAGCAGTGAGTTTGTACAGTAGGTCAGTGTTAACTGGTGTCCAGCTACTCCTGTCTTCCCCAAATGATCACTTTGAGGAACTTGGAGTGAGTGCAAATGATCATGGTATTAAGAATGGGAGCAGAAAAAGAGACAAAATCAAAGTGCTGTTCTTGGTTAAGCAGCTTTGTCATGTAACTTGTGTAGGCAGCTGCAGCTCAGTTTCCTGCATGGTCATGAAATGGGTGTTGGGAGAATGCTGCTGCAGTGCTCTTGGGATTCAGGGAAATCCTAGGCAGAGCTGATTCTGTTTGAGTGCATAAATGTCTCTTCATGAGAAACAAACCTGACCAACAACCAAGTTCACACAATAGCGACTCACTGGTTTTAACTCCAAGCTCTGCTAGCCCAGGTTGTGATTATCTTTGCTCTGGGAAGCGTGAGGAATGTTAGGTGATCTGTTCTGAAAATGGGGAGGGGGACATGCAGGAAGTCTTTGCCATCAGACCACAGTAGGACACGTCAGCCCAAACCTCTGGTACAAAGGAACTCAGTCTTGTCCATGTTCGTGGTGAATGTTCCCAGACAAAGGGCAGTGCAGATTAGTAGGGGTGAATTCTCTTTTTCCCAGCTCATACTGTCCAGTGAGTTCACATTATTCAGTCAATTCTGGGGGTTTTGGAGATGATTTAGTAATTCCTGCTTTTTTCAGCCTACTGTCAGAAAAATAATGTATTAAAAGCATTGATAGAGAGTTTGTTTATTCAGCTCAGATCTGCTTGTTTGCTGGCAGTGCTCAGCTTCCTTTGGAGTGCCTGGCTGCTGCAGGGCAGGCTGGGGACCCACGGGGACAGGGACTGGGTGGGCCAAGTGTCACTGCTGCTGAGTACCATTGCTGTGAGTTAATCCTGCTTTTCAGAGGAGAAAGGGCTAATATGTGAGTAGATGCCTTGTGAACAAGCAACAGCTGGGTGCAAAGCAAAAATCTGCTAAAACATGACTAATTTCTGAGTGTTGCGTAGAGTTTCTGTCTGTATTCAGCAGCACATTACCATTTTGAGTTTGTGCTGCTGCTGCTTTGCTGGAGCTGGCATGAGCTGTGTGTTTGAAGTGATGGTCATTGCTATGAGACTGTCAAAGCATTGGTACAATGTGGGGTTGGCTCTCTGTCCTTCCACTTGCAACACGGCCGATTCCGTTCCACGAGAACTATTTTAATTGGGCTCCACTCTGTGTTATGTTAAAACTCTGATGCTAGGCACAGAAACCCGTGACACTTGTTTTGTTTGTTCCTGAAAACATACACTTCATTCTGCTTTGGCCATTCAAATTGCTTTTACATGATTGTCAGCTGAAAATAATACTGAGATTGGCAGCAGCATGGCAGCTTCCTGCAGCCCGGGACCAGCAGTGGGGTAACTCATCCAGGGGGCTGGGAAATGAAAATTCCTGCTCTGAGAGCATTTGTTGCTTAGCAGGCAGCAGTGGCCTTGGGGAAGAGCTGTCCCAGCACCCTGGCTGGCCTTGGCAGGCAGCTCCATGTGCTGGGGGACATCTCGGGGGGACATCTGGGGAGGACACCTCGGGGGGACATCTCGGGGGACACCTCGGCCCCACCGCCTGGCCCTGCGGTCCCTGAGCGCCGAGCGGGGCTGGGAGCAGCGCTGGGTGAGGCCGGGAGAGCTTGGGTGGGAAGCCTGCAGTGTGGAACTGCAGTGGGATGGCTGGTTAGAAAATAACCAGTAGTCATGACTTCTGTTAATTAACTACTGAGAGTTAAATAAATGTTGTTGGAAAAACTAGTCTGTGTTTATTTGGCATGTCTCTCTCCAGCCGAGGCTGGTGCTAGTTGGTACATGCTCCACTGCTGAGCCTGTCTGCAGCGTGGTTTTATGTTTTCCATCTGTATTGATTTTCATGATTCATTGACCATGATCTAAGCAAAAAGCACACTTAAATGACACTGGAGACAGCTGTCTGTTAAAATAGGACCTTTATGTAGTCTGAAATGGCGCCAGGTTTTTCTTCCATTACTTTATCAAGTAACACACACCAGTAATATTCTTTGTTTAATTTCCTTTTCTAGGTCACTGGTATGTCACCTCTCTTTTGTGTAAGGAGCAGATGGTAAATTCTTACTTTAAACTTTCCTATCGGTTTTGCTCCTGTTATTTTTCTGATAATCATTTGAGGTTATTCTGAAATGGAAGGGGCATTACATTGTGTTTGGGAGTCTCTGTGAAGGACTCAGTTCTTCTCCCTGTGGAGCTGTTTTGGAAGGTACATGTGGGAAGTTCAGATAAAAGCAGAAACGTGTAAAGCTTGGGAAGCTGATGTGTAGCTTTTTCCAGTTGTAATCTGTCTCTCTTTGTATGGCAAGCTGAAGTTCCAGATGTTGTTTTGGCTTGGAGATAGTGGATAGGGGAAAAATAAGCATTCTAATGTTAACAGAGTCAGCCTGTCTGGATCTGAGCGGACAGGAAAAGGGAGAGATAAACCCTTCCTTGCTGGTGTAGGCACTGCTGAAGGGCCAGGGCACTGTCCCTAGAGAGCAGTCCTGGGCTGGCAGTGCCCAGTGCCAGCTGTGGGGATCACTGTGGCACTGGGCACTGGCACACCTCGGGTGTGCAACCCCCTTTTCCTGGTAAAAGTTAATTCCTACCCCGCTTGGCATCCTGCTTGCCCTCAGCAGCAGCCTCTGGGTTAGGGGGATGCAGAGCTGAGCTGAAGGGCTGTTGGTCAGAGATGCTTTTGGTTCAGGTGGCTCTGTGGCTCCTGCCCGCATGGGGCTGCTGTCTTGGAGCACTGGTGGAGTTTTTGAAGCTTGTCCTGGCCAGGAGCTCCATTTACTGTGAGTTGCAGAGTGGTTTGGGCATGTGTGTGCTGAGTTTCTTCTGGAGGAGACTGAGTTGCAAGCTCTGTTCCTGGCGTATGGCAGATGTGCTCTGTCCTGAAACCTGGGTGTCAGGACCTCAGCCTCTTCTGGGCAGCTTGGAGCCACATGTGGTAGCACCTTCCAGTGAGGGGACCGGGGGCAATCCACTCTGAATAAGAGTGCTGAAATGCATGTCAGGAGCACATGTGGGGGGCAGAAAAGGGATTTCCTGGATTGGTCCATAGGTTATATGTGTAATAGTCTGTCCATTTTCAGTGTTATATTAAATGCATAAATATACTGTGTCCTGTGTCTCTTTCATACCTGTTTGTGCTGTCAGGCTTATTTCTGAAATGTGTGAGCAGATTATTTTTAGTTAACGGCTGAAGTTCCCTTGACTTTCTCCTTAATCTTTCCTTTTCCCCCTTTCATTGCTGAGTCTGAGGTCACAGTTCCTGCTCAATGCCCATCCCCAGGCCTGTCTTTGCCACCGTGGAGCCCTTGGGGCTCTCTGGCCCCGCAGAGCAGCTCTGGTGAGAGGGCTCAGGGTTCACTTCCCTTGGTGCTACAGAGCTCAAAGGGAGCGGTGCTGACCCCGACTCACCTGAGGGCAGAGGGCTGAGCTGCTGCAGCCCCTCTGGGATCTGGGGTCCTGGCTCTCTGCTGCTTAGAGCTGGGATGAACTTGTGCTCATCAGTCTGTGTGAGCTGTTGGAATGAGGGTCTGGGTGGCAGGGAGGGAGGGGAGCTCCGTGTGCTGCTGTAGCAGAATAAGGGATCCTTGGAGCGTGTAGTGTTGGCCAGCTGGACACATGTGTCAGCACAGGCCAGGGTTGGAATGGTTTAACCCTTTTTGGCCTGGTTTATGTCTCAGAAGTAGGAGTATGTGGAGCTGGCTGACCAGCTGTGATCATGTATGCGTTACTTGAGGACCCAGAAATGCCATCCTGAGAAGTCCCATTGGGCTGGGATGTGCAAGGTCCGTCAGAATAAAGGGCCTGGTGCGTGTTCAGTGCAGGAAGATGCAGCAGGGGAATCTGGGTGTGGGAGCCTGCTGCTGCCTACCTTTGTGCTGCTCACATTCCTCCCTCGGGCCCGCAGGCAGCACTGGGCTGTCTTGCTCATGTGGTTCCTGACTCAAGCCAAGCCCAGATGTTTTCATGCCTGGTCTGGCCTATTTTCTGAGAATAATTTTGGATGCCTCAGTCCATTTTATTGTGGTTTTCTTAGTGTCTAGTCCAGCCGAAGTTCAGATGATTCCTGGCCTAATTGAATGCTCACAGGCAGACATGGCAGCCTCTGCTTTCTCTCTGCAGCTGTGTTCCTGCTAACTTCAGAGCACTCACAATTAGAGCCATGCTGGTAAAGAACTGGAGTAGGGTTTTGATGCTGCTTTTTTTTAAAAATTTTTGAGTGGGAAGTTTTAGAGCATGAAACCGAGAAGACCATCTGTCTTGTGGCCAGAAGATGAGTGAAAATGCTGAAGGTTTTTGTGAAGTCAGATCTGACCTTGTTGACCAACCTGGCTTTCCATTTCCACTGAGCAGTGAGTAGTAGGGACGTAGAAACCTTTTTGTATTGACTGTTGGACCTTTCCTTCAGCATTATCTTGCTGACAGGTTGATGACAGTATCCAAAATGTATTTCTTTGTGTGTTTGACAGTGCTTTAGTGCCTTTTGACCCTTTGTAGGAACAGTTTGTCTAGCAGATTATTTGTGGGCAGTACGTTCATTCCTTTAACTTGAGTTTTCCTCTGAGGAAGATGGCTTGGTGTTGTTGGAAAAAGAGTGTAATGGTCACCTGTATGAGCAAGTGCTGCCTTTTGTCCTAAGAATGGTCCCTTCCTCCATCGCAGCCCATGAGCAAGGTTGGCCCAGAGCATGTTTGGGTGCTCACTGTGTCCAGGAGCAGTGGGTGAAGAACAGAATAATGTCGCTCTGGCCTGTCCAAACAGGCAAGACCAAACTGTAGAACAGTACTGCTAAAATCCTGGAGTGCTCTAGTATAATCTCTGAAGATTTGATTTGCTCATGCAGAAAGGTGTTTCCTTCTTCTTGTGACTGCCAGCTGCGTTCAGTTTTCTGGACTCCAGAGTAAGAGTTAATGAAATGCTCTGCCGAGAGGAAATGCTGTTTCATGACTTGTGCCTATGGAGTGTCAGGAACTGCTGTTCTCAGGCTGATGGCTCTGTAAATAAATGCTGGTTAATTTTCTTTGGCTGGCTGAGGCTAGGAGCAGTTAAGCTGTAAGTGGGGTGCAGAATGAACGCCTGACTTTTCCATGTCCCTTAACCTTTCCGACTTTGTAGCAGCCCATCACTGCAGAAGAATGCTGCTCTAATCCCAGCGTCATCCCTCAGCAGTGAGCCCGAGGTGTGAGGCCAGGCTGCTGTCTCTCCTTGGTACCCCTGCCTCGGTCCTGTGTTCCTCTGCACCTCTCCTGCTCAGATGTATGGATTTATATATACACACCCCTGGCCCCCATATATGTTTATAGCATTTCCAGCTTTGATGGTTCTAACTAGTGGCTGTGTTTGCTGTGTCATGCTGCCATTGTATTATTCTGACAATGCAATGAAATGGATTTTAAAAAAAGTTTTCTGAGTGTGATTTTTATCAAAATATCTCAAACTGCGCTCAGGGTAGGGTGCTTGGGCTAAAGGGCAGGAATAGAATATTCTTGTGGTGATAACCCTGTGAAAATAACTCTGGAGGTTCAGGTTTACCCAGGGTAAATCTGCAAAATCTCTCTGGGATTACTTTAGTGCAAATGAGGGTCCTCACTGGAGTGAAATACCAACACTGAGGGGTCACCCGGAGAGTGCTGTGGCCAGGGGAGCTTCCAGCAGAGCCTTCCCTCACACAGGATTTGGGTCTGAGTGATCTGGCCTGATAGCATCAGCGACTTGGAATAAAAAGCATTTGCACCTCTCTGGGTCCCTGCATGTGTGAAAACACACTGAGACTGTAGGGAGATGTGATTAATTAATGCATTTGTAGGAACTACACAACATTGTTATCTTGCAGCAGGGTG
Source organism: Cisticola juncidis (assembly GCA_013400215.1). Taxonomy (NCBI): domain Eukaryota; kingdom Metazoa; phylum Chordata; class Aves; order Passeriformes; family Cisticolidae; genus Cisticola; species Cisticola juncidis. The sequence continues at coordinate 113,543 of VXBR01010512.1, forward strand.
TGCCCCGGTGGGAGATGGTCCCTAAAAGCTGTGCACATCATCAGACCCAGGCTTCTCTGCAACCCAGAATAAAGAAATGAGTATTTAAGTTTTGTGTAAGGAAAAACAGGGAAATCCAGGAAAAAAACTCCAGCTGCTTCTTTTTTTTTTTTTTTTTAAGAAAAAAAAATAGGACTTTTGTTGATGATAACCAAGCCAAAGATTTGTTTTTGTAAATGTTTGTTTTGGTTGGCTGGAGTGTTCTGCAGAAACTCCGAACAGGCGAGCTGTGTAATATTTAACTAGTTACTAAAAAGCATTTGAAAATGATTAGCAGTCAGTGATCTCATTTAGCCTGTGAGTGGCACTGTCTGGGTTTCTCGCTGAGATTACAGCGCTGCTCTCTGGCACAGGGATGTTTATTTGGGAGCAGGGGTGATGCAGCCCGGCGGGTTCCCGGGGCTGGCGCGGGGTTGTCACTGTGGGGTGGTGGCTCTGGGGCAGGAGCTGCCGGGGCCCTGGCAGAGCCGTGTCCTGGTGGCACTGCTGGTGCTGTGCCCATGGCAGTGGGGCTGAGTTCGTGCCTGCTTTTCCCCTGTCAGGACAGAGCAGCAGGGGCAGTGTGTGAGGGGCAGTCCCTAAACGCCTGGAGCTGTGCTCTGCCTGAGCTCCTTCAGCTCTGATAACATCTGGAATAAACACTCACTGCCTGCAGGGAAGCAGACTGGGCTCTGAGTGAGTTGAAAGTAAGTCACTGTTACTGGGTGCATTTGGGGTTTGTGTGGCTATTAATCCTTTTTACTGAAACTGTTCAAAAACAGCTTTTACAGGCAATTCCTGATAATCACTCAGTTGAAAATATTTGTGTTTTGGGACTTAATCACAGCTGCTGGATAAACCCTGTTGTTCTGTTTGGATAGAGTTTGTATCTTCATTGGCAGTTTTGTGCTGAGATATGAGAGTACAGTGTCTTTAAAGAGAGAACCATTCCAGGGGGAGGAGTGTGGCAGTCTGGCAGCAGGATGTGCAGGGTGCTCTCCTTGTCTCCTAAGCCCAAGGCCTCGGCACAGATGAAGTCACCAGACTTTGATGGGGATTTTCCTCACTTTTTGGGCCTCTAGAATGGCCTTGGCAGCGTGGTATTCAAGGCTGTCTCCAGCTGTGACTTGTGTCTCACAGGGGAAGTGTCTGAGGAGCTTTGCTGTGCGCTGGAGGCTTTTCCTGGTGGTTACAGAGTGCGGTGTTCCCTTGGAAGGAGCTGTCTGTGTGCCGTGTGAGGGTACCTGTGCATGTGTAGCACGATGAATTAGCACCTTTGCTTACACTGAAGGGTGTGAGCAGCCGCAGTCATTCCTGTGTGTCCCAGTCTGAGCAGAAAGCTGTGGGTGCCTCGGGCGGTCCTGAGGTGAGAGCTCCCCCTGAGCATTCCCGAGTGCCCCGTGGGCCTGCAGCCCCTGCTGTTCCCTGTGTGCTGCTCCCTGCACACGGGGATGGCACAGTTCCCTGGGCAGTGCCCAGCAGGGACATGGGCAGCGCCCAGCAGGGACATGGGCAGCGCCCAGCAGGGGCATGGGCAGTGCCCAGCAGGGGCATGGGCAGGGAACGGTGACTTTGCAGTGAGGGCTTTGGGCGATGCTGCTGTGTGCGGGCTCTGCAGGGGAAGGCTGTTCCGTGGGGCAGTGCTAATCCTCCGTAGTTGCCTCCCGGTGAATTTATTTACCGGCAAGGCAACAAGTGATATGGAAAGATACATATGTGTCTTCAAAGGCACCGGGAAGTGCAGATCAATTTAAAAGTGCCTGTGCTTGCTTCATTGTTTGAGTAAGCCGTCTGTCAGAGTGTTGCCTAAGAGCCCTGAGCTGATGCAATTCCTACACACAGCCCGAGTTTTTACACTGGGGCAAGTTCTGCCTCCTGCAGCCACAGGGAGGTTCTGCTGCCCACGTGGAATCACTGAATGCTTTGTGGTGGAAAAGCCCTCTGAGATCATGAAGTCAAACCATTCTCCAGCAGTGCCAAGGCACCGCTGACCCAGTGTGCCACATCTGCACAACTAAATCCCTCTGGGATGGGGACTCCACCAGTGCCCTGGACAGTGCCAGGCAGCCTGTGACAAGGCTGGACAACCCTTTCCATGAGGCATTTTTCCCCAGTATGCAACCTGAACCTCCTTGGTACAGCTTGATGCTGTTTCCTCTTGTCCTGTCCCTGTTCCCTGGGAGCAGGCTGTATTTATTTTTATATGACACTTGTGCTTTGCTACCTTTTCCTTTTCTTTTAAAAACCAAGGGATTGGCTCTTTGTGAACATGTTAGAGTTACTGACTGGGAGAAACTTCCAGGACACTTTACACTGTGTAGTTGCCTTTTCCGTGGTGGTTTTATTCTTGCTCAGCAGTGCTGTGATTTTGCTTTGTAATGAGTACAGAAGAACCAGTATCCCATCCTTCACTCTTTGTGTTTGCAGTCACTTGAATCTATGAGACATTTGGTCTTTCTGGGTGGCACGTTGACACATTTTTGGAGCTGCAAAGTGTGGATGTGTGCAGGTGGGTACCAAATGGAGTTGATGGCTGGCTCCCATCTTCTGAATTCTGGCAACCAAGTTTAGACCATAAGAAAGGACTGCCCAGGGTTGTTGCACTCCTGATGCAAGGAATGCCTTTGTGGGGCTGCTCGGGGGTTGCACCTCCTTTGTGTACTGGGAAATTAAAGAGCAAGCTGAGAATTATTGCTTTTAAGTGCACATTTTTCCTTCTGAAGACACAGCTGTGGATGAATTCGCCTCGTGTGTGGCTGTTGTGGATGGCACAACTGTGATCCACTATTATGGATGTTTTCTTTTGATAGGAATCTGGTGAGGTACATGCAAAATATGTACAGCCCTTGGGCTCTTGGCAGGGGCCCACTGTGACTGTCAGCGATATCTGGGTGCTTCTGATCTCATCCAGAAAGTCTGAGCTGCTCTCTGGTTCATGTTCCCATGTCTGTGTCATATGGAGATGAAATGCAGCCTGAGGTTTCTGCAGTAATGGGCCCACTCTGCCACAGTGTGTGCTCAGTGGGCACTGGGGACTAAAGGCCCTTTCCCAGCAGCCCGTGCCTGCAGGGCTCCTTGTGGTGTTTCGGGTTCTCTTGGCTGGTTCTTCTCCCCCCTGTGGCTTCTTGCAGCTGCTGTCCCGACAGTCCCAGTACAGAACTTCACCCCACATTGCTGTCAGGCCATACAGGAATGATTTGGCAGGACAAATCTTCTTAGGAAGAAAGGAAAGAGCAATATCAGAGAGCTGTGAAAGTGGAACAGGCATTAGGGTTTCAAGGTGGATTTTACAGTGTTGGGACTTTATGACTACAAACCATGAGGATTCTATTGACTCTGTTACCTGAACCAGTTGTGTCTGTGTTGAGTGTCTTCACCAAGTGTTTGATCTGCCCTGTGCTTGGCTTACTGTTTATTTGGACATCCAAATCCAGTTTAAAGGACTCCTTTGGAATCCAAAGCTGGCCTTGGAGTAGATGCTGGCCTGCCCAGGAGCCAGGGATCGCTGCATCCCTATGTGTGCAGTGTGGCACAGGGCACTGGGATCGCTGCATCCCTATGTGTGCAGTGTGGCACAGGGCACTGGGATCGCTGCATCCCTATGTGTGCAGTGTGGCACAGGGCACTGGGATCGCTGCATCCCTATGTGTGCAGTGTGGCACAGGGCACTGGGATCGCTGCATCCCTATGTGTGCAGTGTGGCACAGGGCACTGGGATCGCTGCATCCCTATGTGTGCAGTGTGGCACAGGGCACTGGGATCGCTGCATCCCTATGTGTGCAGTGTGGCACAGGGCACTGGGATCGCTGCATCCCTATGTGTGCAGTGTGGCACAGGGCACTGGGATCGCTGCATCCCTGTGTGTGGAATGTGGCACAGGGCACCGGGATCACTGCATCCCTGTGTGTGGAGTGGGGCACAGGACACTGGGATCGCTGCATCCCTGCATCCCGAGCGCTGGGATCCCTGCCCATGTTCCCAAGGCCCTCTAGTGGCTCCTGCTGCTGTGCTGCGGTTCCACAGGGCACAGCCTGCAGCTCCAATCAAACGGCAAAGATCTTCTGTTTAGAAAGGAAAATACCTTTTGTGTATTTTTTCTGCTAGCATGTTAATCCCTCTTTATTTATCTGGGTTAAATCCCAACCCTTCCCTTGGGAAAAAAATTCTTGTGAAATCAGACCACCAGATCGTAACTGGCTATCTCATGGATCTTTAAATCCATAGCAATTTTCTGTGGGGATTTCTGAAAGAATGTTTTGTTCCTTACATTGAAATGTATATTTTCTTTCTCTCTAAACAAGCAGTAACTGGAAGGGGTGTGCTTGTTGGTGTCACTAGAACCAGACTTTATGGTGCTTATCTGTGTGCATTAATTGCTTTGAAAAAGCCCACAAGGTGTAGTTACCTGTCTGCAGCAGCAGGGAAATGGACTTGGGCCATTGAAAGGAAAATCCTTGGAGAAGTAACTTACACTGGGAAATTACTCTTCAGAGAGCAGCATCTTCCTTGAATAGATCTCAATCTTTTTCTTGCCATCCAGCAATGGATTTTGCTGGTTAATGGAATTTATTCTGGCTTTTCTGGTGGAGATCTTTCTGTTCCCCTCAAAGCCCAGATAATACATTTTACAGACCACCTTCTCAGTTCACAATAAATTAGCTTTTTAATAACTGGTTCAAAGAATGTATTCTCTGTATTACATTCCTGCTTGGTACTGGAAGGGTTCATATTTCCTTACTACAAGCTTCTGTATTGACACAGTAGTTGCATGTGATGTTCCTGTGAATCTAAAAAGGCATTGCAGTAATTGCATGGGTTTTATAGGTGAAGGAAGGTATTTAGGAAAGAAGACAGTTAAAAAGGAGACCAGTCAACGCTGGGTTGGGTTTTGTGTAAGGAACTGATGAAAGGCATTGCTAATGCTGTTTTTGGGGTGCTTGCAGTTCTAGACAGCAGGGCAGCAGTCAGAACTCTCACGTCTCTCCTTTCTGCAGCTGCAGGTGGTTGATGGAGTTATGATTCTCGCTGTGCTGATGGTGATGGCGTTCCCATCTCCGAGCTGGCAAGGTGAGTGTGGTGTGGGGTCTGATCCAGGGAACTCTTCCCTGATTGCTCCAGTGAGGGTTTGCAGAGTGACTTCTGTAGCTGTTTACACAGCTGTGTGCACGTGAAGCTTTTCTGACACGCAGTGGGTTGTTTAAGGTTTGCCTCAGAAAAAGGGGAACAGTATTTCCAATGCCGTGGAAAGGCAGGAATGGTTCATTTGAAGGTCTCTTGGATGTTTTGAGAGATGAGCTCCTGGAAGATGTGTACTCTGCTGCTTCTCAAACCGCCTTTGGAAAACATTGAATAAAAGCTTTCTGGGAGTAACTTTGTTTTCTCTGTTTGAAATTTTAACTTACTTGAGAGAGGTCTCTTTGTGTGTGCTGTGACATATCTTTGTCATGCTGAAATAGCTGCATTAGAATCGTTACCTCCTACTTAGTGGGTTTTCAGCACTACCTGGAAACAATATCCCTTCCCTTGAGCAGTTTTTATTGTCTTATGATTTGGTTACCTCTAACTGAAGCTATTAGGAACAGGATGATGTTTTTCCCCGGACTCTTCCCTTCTGCAGATGATGAACGGAAGCTCAAGATGGTCCCCTACGAGTGTGTGTGTGAGGGCACATCCTGTGGGAACGGGGACCGCTGCCAGGGCCAGCGCTGCTTTTCCTCCCTGAGCATCAACGACGGGGCTAAGGTTTACCAGAAGGGCTGCTTCCAGGTCTATGAGCAACGCAAAATGACCTGCAAAACACCCCCGTCCCCCAACCAGGCCGTGGAGTGCTGCCAGGGACACCTGTGCAACATGAACATCACTGCACAGCTGCCCTCCTCCAAAGGTGAGAGCTGCATTCAGCACTGCTGCATCCGGGAAAGGAGAGGGGCTGGCTCTGATCTGCTGTCTTGGGAGAGACACGGCTCCAGTGCTGGCTGAAGGAAGGGTACAGGGGCACAGGGTGCCCTTTGTGCCCTGGTGCCCCCCTGGGGCTGCTGGCACACGTCTGGTGCCCGTGGGGTCACTGTGTCTGTGTCTGTATCTGGGTCAGGGGGTTGCAGTGAGTGGTGGGGTCGGGATGGAGGTGCTGCCTATGAGAATGGCTCAGTGCAGGAGGGGCTGTCGTTCCACAGGGAGCATCCTCCATGCAGGGGTGCTCACACTGCCTGTGGCATGGCCATCCTCCATGCAGGGGTGCTCACACTGCCTGTGGCGTGGCCATCCTCCATGCAGGGGTGCTCACACTGCCTGTGGCATGGCCATCCTCCATGCAGGGGTGCTCACACTGCCTGTGGCATGGCCATCCTCCATGCAGGAGTGCTCACACTGCCTGTGGCGTGGCCATCCTCCATGCAGGGGTGCTCACACTGCCTGTGGCACAGCCTCTGTCACGCTGGGCAGGTACCCAGGTAAGGTTGGTGTCAGTGCTAATGGGTGTAAAGACTTTCTCTGGAAATCTGTAAATTTATTTTTTCCTCTCTTTTTTCATACTTTTTCTCTTCCTCCCTCTTTTCCAAGGGCAAACCTTTCAAGGAGAGGCTGCAGGTTACAGCATGGAAACACTAATCATCGTTATCCTGGCCCCCGTGGTGGTGCTGATAGTTTTTTCTGCAGTGGCTGTGCTGATCATACGGAGAATACAGAAGAACCACATGGAGAGGCTCAACTCTAGGGATGCAGAGTATGGCACCATCGAGGGCCTCATTGCCTCCAACGTGGGGGACAGCACGCTGGCAGTAAGTGACCTACCTGTGTGCAGGGAGTGAGTTCCCCTCACTTCCAAACTCCCCTCTCCTTCCATGTGGCACATGGCTGAGAGCATCTTTTGCTGCCAGGGTGTGCCACAGGCCTCAGGACTGGAGTGGTGCAGTTCCAAAACTGTAGTATTAATGAATTTTAACCAAAAGGTGGGTTTGGCAAGTGTAGGTCCTTGATCTGGAGAATCACTCTGAGCTGTGTTTCTGGAAACAATGGCAGCACATCAAGGCAGAGTGTGCCTGACCTTTGGGTGTCCTGAAGTAACGGGAGAGGTGGAGAATGTGTTTGCTACACAACAGCCTGAAGGGTTGGGAAAGGTGGGATACCAGGTGAGAAAGAAAATACAGATAATTTTGATGTTTAAAACCTTCAGACTGACTGCCATGATCTTGGTGGCAGGACTCTGGGATGACTGGGATATCGGTGACATTTTGTTGATGGAGAGCAGTGGGAGTTCTAAGAAATGTGCAATGCTTACTCAAAGCTCAGTTTTCACAAAATGCTCTTGCTCATGCGGTCTCTAGAAAATATAATGAGCTGGGAAGTGTTCCCTTTCTGCAGGGTGACTGTCCCTTCCCCTTCCCTGAGGCCAGAGCACAAATGTCCCAGCAGCTGTCCCTCACTTTATCTGAGCAGAGCAAGTAAAGCTTCAGGCAGATGGAGAGTTTGTTCTGAAGCAGTGCAGAGTTTTCTTCTTGCATTGCTGAGATAAAATAGCCCCAGCATTAAGAGGCTGGAAAACATTTTCTATTTTGGTGCTGTCTACCACAATGTGCTTTCACTGCAGGGTTGAATAGTGGCCTGTGCCTGTTAATATTCTTTTTTGCCTTTTTTTTTGCAATGCCTTTGGCTCTCTTTAATCAGCCCACAAGGCTGATTCCATGTTACTGGTTTAAAATGGCCTCTCTTGATGTATCCACCATGGCCCTGGCGTGTGTGCAATGGAGATCTGCCCTTAAGCACTGATTCCAGCTTTTACCAGCTCCTCTGCCTTGTCTGTGCAAGAGCATTTCAGGCCATTTGCAAACCTTCTGTACTTCGAGTTATTTAATGTTACTTGGAAATGGCGACAAAACCTGTGAAGAGTAAATCAGAATTCTGTTTCAGAGAGCTGTGAGGGCTTGGTCTGGTGGAGCAGTCAGACCTCTGAGCAGTGGTGCCAGCGCTGCCTCCTGGTGTGGCTGAGGCACAAAATGTAATTAAATGGTTGTTCCTGTGCCTAAATGTTCATCTAAACAGCAGCTCTTCCAGATTCCAGATTTTTCATCTCCATTGTGTTTTAAGTCACTGGTTTTGTCAGACATTAGGTAGGTTTACATTTAGGATTAGTCTCTGCAGTGTAGCAAGTGCTTAAAGCCCTAAGCTGCTTAGTGGGCGTGGAAGGAGCTCTGGCCTCCTCAAATCTTGTTTTTACAGTTGCTGTAGATAAGTTTGAGAGTGGTTTTTTGTTTTTGTTGCTTTTGTTTTGCCTCTGATGCAGGCATGAAGGAAGATGAGCCCTCGGTTCATGTTAAAAAGTGAGGCAGTCTCTGTCACTCCTAGATTATCTTTTTCTTGAGCACTCATTAAGAGGTTGTTAGAAGAAATGAGATTTCATGGATATCTGCTTCAAGCACAGCAATGCAGTTTTCTGGAAATAATAGAAAGTTGATTACACTTAGGCTTTTTTATCCTATTTTCCTTTGTAAAGAAAGAGTCCAGCAATAGTTGTTAATGCTTTGAACTAATACAAAACTCCTGGCTGTAAAAGTAGCTGGGCATTAGCATTTTACAAGGGTAATGGGATTTTAACATTCAATCAGGATCTCTCTCGTGTTTATTATAAGCTTACAGCTCAAAGTCTGCTTTCTATGCACTAAAAATACCAGAAACTGATAAAGTTTTTAACGAAGAATTGTTACAGAAGTTTTTCTGGAGTATCAATGGCAAATCTTGTGTAGGGGATGCTGGTAAATCCCCTCACCTCGTTTATTTGAAAACTGGTTTTGGTTTTAAATACCTGCACCAAGCTTGAATAGGTATCAGAAACAGAACTGAGAGCACGTGAGGTAAGTAAAAGAGCAGTGAAGTGCTGAAAAAGGGTGGAATCTCATGAGAAAGGATAGCTGGTAGGCCAGGAGTGGGCTTCCAGTGCACAAACATCTATTGTCATATATTTATTACACTTATTAAACAAATAATGACCTATTAAACAAATGCTCTTTGACCCTGAGTGACCAAAGGGCATCCCCAGAGCCACAGATGCCCCTGAGCTTTAATGGAACCTATCCTTTGTGCATGTAAACAGGGGAAAATGGGGTTTCTCACAGGTTCTAAACTTCTGTTTTTCCTTCTGAACAGGATTTGTTGGACCATTCCTGCACATCTGGAAGTGGCTCTGGACTTCCTTTCTTGGTGCAAAGAACAGTGGCTCGCCAGATCACTCTTGTGGAGTGTGTGGGTCAGTGTCTTCTGGGTGTTCAGCTTTTTGTAGGGCTTCAGTATTAATTTTAAGGATTCATTAAATTTTCCTTCAGCATATTTTTATTATTAATTGAGCAGTGTTAAGTTTGAGTTTAGGAAGCATTTGGGTCAAAGATACCTGGAGGCACTGACCTTGAGCCAAGATGCTGTGCAGGCACTGAAGAGGTGAGGGAGCTGTTGGGGTAAAAGGCTTGGCCTGCAGACAGAGTGTCCTGATCTCCACAGGACAGGGCTTGGTTTGGGTGGGGTTGGTGATTTTATTTAATCTTTTTTTTTGTTTATGGATGGTTTTTTTTTTGTTTTTGTTTTTTTTTAATTTTAATTTTAATTTTAATTTTTTTTAAATCATCATTTTGTGTTTCTGCAAGGGCTGATGATGGAACAAAATGTAAATGCTCAGCATTACATTTCCTTCCTGTCCTCCCCAGTGCAGAGTTCACAGCTTTGTGTTGTGCACACTGGCCTTTCTGTGTGCTGCCTAAGTCACTGCAGCTGCAAAAGCACTTCCATTGCTGCTGGTTGGAGGGTGGCAGCCCCCAGTGAAACCCTCTGTACTGCCCTGGTGTGCAGGGAGGAGAATCCTCACTCACTCACAGTCAAAGCAGACAGGGAGAATGAGGGATGCTGGGGCACAGGGTGACACAGTGGTAGGAAGGGCACACAGGGGTGATCAGAGTCCTGGTGGGATATTTGCTTCATGCCAGTTGTGCCTGCTGAGGCTGTTTGTTTGCTGACAGCTTCTCCTGTGTTTTCCCCACCAGGAAAGGGCCGTTATGGAGAAGTGTGGAGGGGTCAGTGGCAAGGAGAAAATGTTGCTGTGAAGATCTTCTCTTCTAGGGATGAGAAGTCCTGGTTCAGGGAAACTGAGCTGTACAACACGGTGCTGTTGCGGCATGAGAATATTCTAGGTAAGCAGGACAGGCATGTTCTGTGTCCTGTGAGTCTGGTTACAGGTGAGTTACCTGGACAGGGCCCACCAGGCAGCTCAGACTCTAGGTTCTTGTGTTGTGATAAATTGCTGAAGAGAAATTCCCAGGGAGAGACTTGCAGGAGGGGCTGAGTGTCAGAGGGAGATGTGTCCTACAGCTGTGACTTGCTGCTCTGCAGTGTCCCAGCAGGAAGCAGGTAATGGAGCAGATGAGCCAGGGTTGGCAGCTGAGCACTGAGAGCACTGGAGGTGCCACAGACCCTGCAGAGGGCACTGGCTCCAGCAGCTCTCATTGCAGGGTCCTGCAGTGTGTCAGGGGAGCTCTGGTGGGCCTGTGTTGGGTTGTAATCTCAGTTTCCCTGCAGAAATGGAGGGAGAAAAAGTGGGCAGGAGTTTATAATGAGATTTAGGGATTTGAATACTTTTCCTTGTGGCTAAGTAAAGTGCAATATGAATCCAGTATTCTCTTCTGTTTAACTTCTGCTCAGGGTGAGAGTAAGCTCTTTTGGTGTTTAAACTTCAGCTATAGCTGCATGATGTATCTTTTTCCCTGTAAATAGGAAAGTAAATGAACCTTGTGCATCACTAGTAACTCATGTGCTTGGTTCTGAGAACTGGGAAAGTGGCTTTGTTGTGTTGGACCACGTCTGAGGTTTAAACAGCCCTTTGATTCCTAACAGACGTGCCCTTCTGTCACTGCTGTGCCACCTCTGCAAATAAAAACAGCAGCACATTTTCTGAGTGCTGACACTGCCTCACCCAAAATCCGTCTTCAATCAGTTTTCCTTCAGCTCCTTATTCTTTCTTCCTGTCAGAGAACGTTCCCTGGCTCTGTAGCTCACCCTGCTAGACATTTATGTGTTTCCTGAAGCAGTTCCTTTGTTACTACAAAAAGAATTTGGTGGCCTCCTGAAATGTGAATTATTGAACTTCCCAAGGGAGCAAGTGACTTGGCTGAAATTACATTGCATATTTCCCTTGGTGCTCTGCCTGTGTTTAGTCTTTCTTGATAACTGTAAAATTTGTTGGCTATTTTAGAGACTTTTTTTAGATGCAATATTAAACAATATCACAGATTAGAGAAATGTCACATTGTGCACAAGTCTGACTTTAGGAGAGAAGGCAGTGGGTGTTCTTTCTGACAAATGTATGTGAGCTTTACATAAACATGATTTGTTCCTTTGATTTGGGAATAAAATTTTTGTTGTTCCCAGCTAAAGCTGTTGAGGTCACTATGAGGATATATGCAGAGGTGACAGGAAGGGAGCTTCCCCTGAATTTGGGGTTCAGTTTTCAGACATGACATTTTTGAAGACAGTTCTTGGAGGTTCATGAGTTTTGAACAAGTTGTGCATTGCAAGAGGGGCCAGCAGCACTGATTCACCTCAGCACAGAATATTCAGAGCTGGAGGGGCCTGCAAGGATGGAGTTCCACCCCTGAGTGGATGGCCTGTGTGGGGTCTGTACAAGGGTCAGTACGGGGTCAGTACGGGGCCAGTACGGGGTCTGTATGGGGTCAGTACGGGGCCAGTACGGGGTCTGTATGGGGTCAGTACGGGGCCAGTACGGGGTCTGTATGGGGTCAGTACGGGGCCAGTACGGGGTCTGTATGGGGTCAGTACGGGGCCAGTACGGGGTCTGTATGGGGTCAGTACGGGGCCAGTACGGGGTCTGTATGGGGTCAGTACGGGGCCAGTACGGGGTCTGTATGGGGTCAGTACGGGGCCAGTACGGGGTCTGTATGGGGTCAAACCCTGGCATTATCAGCACCCCGCTCTGACAGACCCAGCTGCGTTTCTCGGGGACCCTCGAAGGAGCCCTGTCCGTTCATTTCTTGTTTCTCCCTCTCGCTCTAGGTTTCATTGCGTCTGACATGACTTCCAGGAACTCGAGCACGCAGCTGTGGCTGATCACTCACTACCACGAGATGGGCTCCCTGTACGATTACCTGCAGCTGACCACGCTGGACACGGTGAGCTGCCTGCGCATGGTGCTGTCCATCGCCAGCGGCCTGGCGCACCTGCACATCGAGATCTTCGGCACGCAGGGCAAGCCGGCCATCTCGCACCGCGACCTCAAGAGCAAGAACATCCTGGTCAAGAAGAACGGGCAGTGCTGCATCGCCGACCTGGGTGAGCCCTGAGGCAGCCACTGCTGCGTGGGGCTGGAGGGGCTGCTGTGCCCTGGGAGCAGGGAGTGATCCCACGGGTGTCTGTGAGCCGGGAGTGACCCTGCAGAGTGTCTGTGACCCTGGGAGTGACCCCACGGGTATCTGTGACCCTGGGAGAGACCCCACGGGTGTCCCCAGCCCGAGGTGACCCCACACTCCCCCCCACAGCTGGCGCTCCCCGCAGTGCCCGCCGTGGCCGCCAGGTGGCGCCCGCAGTCCAACCACGCTTTTGGGGCTTTTCCCGGGTTTCCGCTGTTAAAATCCCATTTCCGCTGTTAAAATCCCATTTCCGCATCCCAGAGGATGCCGTGGTTGGCCCTCCTTTGTGAAATGCTGCGTGTCCTCCCACAGACCCTCTGAGCCGTGTGCTCGCTGCCCCCGTGCTGCGGCTCTGTCCAGCTAGAGGTGGCACAGCGTTCTGTGAGTCACTGCTGGCTTCCCTGGGAGCAGCTGCTTTGCAGTTGAAGCACGGTGGTGCCGAGGAGCAGTCACAGCAGTGTGGCTTCTTCACACCTTGGAGGGATGTCTGACAGCAGCTTTTTTTTCTTTTCTCTGAAGACAAGGGAGAAAAGAGTGGTAGAACAGTATTGGGGCACTATTGCCTAGGCAAAAAGTGTATCAGGAGATGGGAATTTTTAAAATAATAGTTCTACTGCATAGTTTCTGTCACTTGTGCCTGAGGGATTTGAGATAGAGACAAGGAAAACATGAAAGCCACATACTTGAGTCTCTGGAAATTTGCTGTGGGAACAGTAACAAATGGAGCAGTAAATTGAAAATACAAAGCGTCAGAGACTGGCTTTTAAATAAATTTGTAGTTCACTCTGAGGAGGGGCAGCACATCCTGGCATTGATTGACATGGCACTGGTACAGTGAAATCTATTACCCTATTTGTGGAGAGGTTTCAGATGTTTGAGAGATTTTTCCAAGAGAGCACAGCAGTAGACTCTTCCTGGTTAGTTTTTATGGTGGTTAAATAGCTATTTTTTAAAATGTGCACTCCTCAGACATGTGTCTGTCACGTTTTTCCTGTGTTCCTCCTCTGTAAGGGAACTGACCAAAGAATTTGTTGCTTCTGGCATTGGTGCCCGTTCTCCTGTGAGGCTGTGTCTTGTTTCCAGTCTCTGCTTTGCTCCTCTCGGGATGCAGAGCTGGGAGCTGCTCTGACCCAGCACCCCAGCAGCAGCAGCAGCAGCAGCAGCAGTGGCTGGCTCAGCTGTGCTGTGTGAGAAGTCCAGGAGTGGATGTCATTCCTGCCTGTCTGTCAGGTGGGGAAAGGTCCCGCCCTTGTGCTTCCAAAGCCATGCCCGTGCCTGTGCTGGGTCTGAGCTGAGCACTCTCACTCACAGCTGGCTGTGCCCAGGCAGCACATCCTGCACTGTGCAAAAAGGATCTTGCCAAACCACTGTGCTCCTTTTTAGGAACTGGAATCCTAAAGCAGGAGCTGCTCTGCCATGCAATCAGTGCCCCTCAGTTCCTTGAGAGCTCCTGGGGGAAGGAGGCCCTGGAGTGGGGCAGGATCTGCTTCCCTGCTCCCAAAGAGACGGGGTGCCTCTGTGATGGGAACCAGGTCACAGCCCTGTGTCCCCTGACCCCGCTGCCCCACCTCCTTGCTCTGTGGTGTGCAGGGTGCTGACTTGCCTCCCTCAGCTATAAACCTTGACCTGTTGGCCTCTGGAATCTGTTTTGCTCAGTTTGGGTGAAGTTTTACAGCTTTTATCAAAGTGTTCTCCGAAGTCTTGACGTTTTCTGAGTTGGCCAGGAAATGTGGTTTCTAACCTTTGTTTGCTGTTGCAAGCTTTTTTAAAGAAAAATTGTAAACCATACACACTGTATAATATAATCCAATATGAATTTAAAATAGTACATACATGTGTGTGTCAATATTTGATAAAAGTACTTGGATCTGGGAGCAGATGTGTCATCAGTCCTGGGTCATGAGATGGTACACAAGGTGTCCCTAAGAAGGGGGGACAAACATTTTAGCAGAGCTTGTTGTGATAGGCCAAAACTGAAAGAGGGTCTATTTACATTAGATATAAGAAGTGTTTTACACTGGGGCTGGGGATGCCCTGGCACAGGTGCCCAGAGCAGCTGTGGCTGCCCCTGGATCCCTGGCAGTGCCCAAGGCCAGGTTGGACACTGGGCTTGGAGCACCTGGGACAGTGGGAGGTGTCCCTGCCATGGCAGGGGTGGCACTTTAGGATGAACTTTAGGATCCCTTCCAACCCAAAGTATTCTCTGATCCTTCTAGAGGTGCCATAAGTATATTCTTATAAGCTTGAAATGCCTTGAAGGGTATTTGAATTTAGAAAAGTACTTTCCAAATTTTTGTTACGTTCAAGAATGGACTGTTCTTTGGAAAGGGAAGCAAATGAATGATCTGGTGATAGGTTAGTTTTTGTGGGACTGAGGTAAAAAGCCTTTTAAGGTCCACCTAAAATAAACTCCTGTTAAATGCAAATAGTGTACGTCATTCTTAGATTTGCTGAGGAAATTGGGGAGAGTTTGTGTCGCCCGCTGTGTGGCTTGGCTCTGCCGTGCACCCACTGCTGCTCAATTTGCAGTGCTCTCTGTTTACCATGGCCAAATGAGTGCTCTGTGTGTTTCCAAATTTACAGTAATTTAGTCCTTCACATAATGTTCTCTGCTTAAATGTTTAGTAATTAGTAGAAACCAGGTAGAGTGGTTTTGTCTGACTCATTTTAGATCTGCTTGAGGATGTTTATTTTTCGAGCTGCTGCAAATATGGTGGTTTTTGTTTTCCAGCTTTATTTTTCTAACTTGTGTGTATCCTTCGTGCAGTGTTTTTCTCCTCCCTTCCCCACAGTTCGGGTGTATCCACCTACCCAAAAGGTCTATAAATAAATTTGAATGCCGTGTAAATTGTTTTCTTCTAAGCAGCAGCTGTTTGCCCTCTGTGTATCCGTGCCCGGAGTGCTGGGGACATCCAGTGGCTGCAAAACACTTGATGACAATGTTTTGCAAGAGTGCAATAAAATGCTTGATGATAATCCCTTGATGGGCCTGTCTGTGGCCTCAGGGGCTGGTTTTGCTGGCGGGTTTGGAGCTGACCCCGTTGGTCTTTGCACAGCTGAACCCTTGGCTCCTTCTCTTTCAGAAACCATCCCATGGGGTCGCTGCTCCCGGGGGCTTTAACTGTGCTGCTGCAGCTGAAAGGGACCTAACAGTGACTTCTTTTTGTGTCCTGCAGGCCTGGCAGTGATGCATTCCCAAAGCACAAACCAGCTGGACGTGGGGAACAACCCCCGCGTGGGCACCAAGCGCTACATGGCCCCGGAGGTGCTGGACGAGAGCATCCAGGCCGACTGCTTCGACTCCTACAAGCGCGTGGACATCTGGGCCTTCGGGCTGGTCCTCTGGGAGGTGGCCCGGCGCATGGTCAGCAATGGTGAGTGCTGGGGCTGCTGCCTGCCTCCAGCACAGGGCAGGAGGTGCTGGTCCACGGCAGAGCACGGCCACTGGTGTGCACAGGGGCACGCTGGGCCTCCAGAGGGGTTCCTGAAACGCCGAGGAAGCCCTTGGTGTGTTTCTGTTAAGGGAGAGAAGAGAGTCCCCTGCTCACTCTAAGTCCTGGAGAGACCTGATTCATACCAAATAGCTAAGTTAAAGTTTAGATCACAAAGTTCTTCCTTGTGTCATTAAACCATAGTGAACATTTGCAGGTGTCTGTTTCTCATGACCCTAAAGGACAGAAAGAAGATGTACAGGAAGTGCAGAAGGTACCAGAATTCAGGACTGCTTTTGCTTTACTGAGTTAGAGTGCAGCACTGGCCTGTGCACAGGTACAGTTCTGGTGCTGGACACAGGTATTGCTGTGAATGAGCAGGGTTGGATGGTGCTGGCAGCTTCACCAGCTGGTGGAGCTCAGAGGACTTCAGGGGACTGCAGACCTGCCTGCTCATAGGAGAATGCTCTGGGAATTTGATTCTGACTGAGCTCAGTGCCTCCGTGGGAAAACTTAAGGTGATGCAGATCTGTCTCTGTCACGTCAGGACGGTCTGAAACTTCAGGTGCTGGGGTACTATTGCACAGAACCAGTTGCACTGTACTCCTGGCTGTTGCTGTAATTCCATGCCCATGCACTGGTTGGGATGGAGTAAACATCTTCCCTCACTCCTGTGTGTTGAGCTGTGTGGAATCAGTGTGGGTCGGGTGGTCACCCTGATAACCCCGTTTGCTTTGCAGTGGGACTTTGGCATTGGGAGGGAGCCTGCAGGGGCAGGGCTGTGGTGGTGTCTTGGGGGCCAGAGGCTCTCATCAGCTCCCTGTGCTCTCCAGGCTCATGGGCAGCCTTCAGTGACTCAGGCTGGGTCAGTGCTTCAGCTCACAGACACCTTGGACTTGTTCTAACATGACTGCTAAGTCTGGTAGTTCTTCATTTTTATTGATTTATTCTGTTTTATTTTTTTTATTTTTAAAAAACTTACTCAGTGGTCCTCCAGGTCACACAGTGTTTCTTGGTATTTTCTTGTTTAGTATGAGGAGGAAAATGTGATAGGAAGCTCCCCTGGCACAAACAAGAACTTGTGTGTTGTCTGTGTGCTGCAGGAGGAGCCAGCCAGGGTTTTCTCAGTACTCAGACTGTGATTTCAGTCCCAAAGCTGTGTTTGCCTCTCATAAATAGAGCAGTGCTGGTTCCCTGGAGTGTCCCCTGCTCTTGGAATGTGCTGCCTTGCTTTGGTGCTTGCCTGGTGCCTGGCACTCACAGCTCAGATCCTTGGGAATTGTCAGGGTTGTTCCCAGGGCTCTGCTCTTGTTCAGCAGTGACACCAGGAGCTCAGAGGTGGTGCCTGCTCAGAGGTGAGGCTGGCGTGTGGTTGTCATTCCCTGTGCGAGGCTGGTGCTGCTGCTGTGCCTTGTGTCAGGCTGAGCAGTGAGATTTGTGTGTGCACAGGACAAGCTGGACTTACAGTCAGCTGAGGGCCATGGAGCTGCTCCCAGGGCTCGAGCCCCTCTGGGAGAGCTGGGAATGTTCCCCTGGAGAAGGGAAACCCCAGGGAGAGCTCAGAGCCCTGCCAGGGACTGAAGGGGCTCCAGGAGAGCTGCAGAGGGGCTGGGGACAAGGGCTGGAGGGACAGGACACAGGGAATGGCTCCCAGTGCCAGAGGGCAGGGCTGGGTGAGAGATTGGGAAGTTCTTCTGGGCTATGAGGGAGGTAAGGCCCTGGCACAGGTGCCCAGAGCAGCTGGGCAGTGTCCCAGGCCAGGCTGGACAGGGCTTGGAGCACCCTGGGGCAGGGGAAGCTGTCCCTGCCATGGCAGGGGTTGGAACAGGATGGGCTTTAAGGTCCCTTCCCTCTCCAACCATTCTGGGAGTCTGTGAAGTGACAGGGAGTAAAGGCAGGAAGCCCCTGTGGTACCTGTGAGCTGTAGGTGATGCAGAGCAGAAGGCAGCAGCCCCAGCAGAGCAGAGGGGTGCAGGGATGGCAGGAGGCACCTGCAGGCCGTGCAGGAAATGCAGTGTGGGCTCTGTGCAGGGCCTGCGTGTCCCAGCAGTGGCCAGGGCAGCGTGTCATGGGTCAGTGCCACGCTGTGGGACAGAGGGGAGGGCTCCCTGGCACACTGAGGGCTGCTGCAGAGCAGGGGCTCCCTCGGGGCTGGACAGCAGCTCAGAGCACTCCACAGGCACCACTGGAGTAAAGGCCAGCCCCGCTTCCTTTGTCTTCAGCACTGCTGTCTCCTGCAGCACTGTGTGCCCTGTGCTTGGGAAAGACCACATGACAGGAGTGAATTGGAGCCAGACACTCTCTGCAGTGGTAAAGTTCATCCGTAATGTCCTCGTGGCCCTGGAGTGTGTTCAGAGCTGTGACACAGCTGGGTGTGGGTGCTGCTGTCCTGTGCAGCCCTGGCTGTGCCTGCAGGGCACGGGTGGGTTGTGCTCCTGAGGACTGGCAGGGAGCTGGTCCTGGGCTGAGGCAGGAGGAGGATGAGGGCAGGAATTCAGCCCAGCAGGCAGTGGTTGGTGAATGCTGTTGGGAATTGCTCTGAGCAGGAGGATGGTGATGCTGCTTTGTGCAGCACATGTCATTTGTCCTGTGCCCGTGTCAGAATAGCACTGGGCAAACTCTGAGGCTGCCCTGTGCTTCTGATGGGAGCTTGCTTGGTAGCTGTGTCTCCAAATCACCCTGCTCTTCTCCAAGGCACTTGTGATTTCCTGAAGACTGTTTCCCTTTTTGACTAACATCACAGACAGGGCTTTACAGATTTTTGCAGAGTATGCACAGGAATATCTATTGGACTTTGATCTTCATCTCCAGTAGAACACGAAAACGAAAATTCAGCTGCTGTAGGAAATATTGAGCACCTCTTTTCAGCTTCAGGGTATCCGAAGCAGCAGAGACTCTCCTGGCTTTCCTGCCTGGCTGTGGAACAGCAGGTTTCAGTCTGTAGTTCAGCAGCAGCCACTGGATGTTCCTGCTGGACACACAGGGTCTCATTAGCTCCGGGATTTCCCGCACTGCTGACCCAGTCTGTCTCTGAACAGCAGTTTGTGAATTGGCTTCCTGAGAAAGTTGTGCTCCTGTAGATGGCTGGTGAGCCTGATCCAGGGAGGAAGCAGAGAGCTGCAGGTGTGTCCTGGGGAGCAGGCAGAGGGGCTGCAGCCCTCTGTGAGCAGTGATGGGCTGGGGGAGCACACACAAACCCCGGGTTCAGTGCCAAACCCCAGGACATGGCCAGGCTGGTTCCAAGACCAGGCTGGACGGGCTCAGAGCACTATCCTGGGATAGTGGAAGGTGTCCCTGCCCTTTGCAGGGCTGGGATGAGATGGGCTGTAAGGTCTCAACCAAACCAAACCAAACCAAACCGAACCAAACCAAACCGAACCGAACCAAACCAAACCAAACCAAACCGAACCAAACCAAACCGAACCGAACCAAACCAAACCAAACCAAACCGAACCAAACCAAACCGAACCGAACCAAACCAAACCAAACCAAACTGTGATTTTATGAATCTACTACTCCTCCTGAGTGCCACGGGCACTCGGGTGTTTGGCTTTGTGATTGTGTTTGGTGCCAGTTACACTGGGGATTTTACTCTTTTGATAACAAGGAATGAAATGCTTTGAAGCAGCAGCTTGAGGGGCTGTGGATCCTGACATGCTTATTGGACTTTCAGGAGTTACAAAAGCACCAAAGTGTGTGTTGGGCCTGTTAGAAACCCAAGTGCAGACCTTACATTCTTGCATTTCCTGGTAGAAATCCTAGCTTTTGGTAGGCAGGAAAGCTGCATGTGTTACGTGGCCTTTTGGCAAGGGATTTACTTCTCATCCTTCCAGCTCCAGCATCTGCAAAGTGGGTATGGCTCATGCTTTGTGGACTTACAATATGAGCCAGTTAATTAACATTTTGAGTAGAAAAAGCTGTTTGTGGGGCAGTGAGTGCTGTTGTGTTGTTCAGGGGTTGCATGATTCTGCAGGGTTGATTTCTAAGGGATTTTTGTGCCTCTTAGACAGGTGGGTTCTGTGCTCCCTCTGCCTGCAGAGATGCTGTTCACTCGCACAGCCCTTGAGTGATGTGTGTTTGTGTCTCACAGGTATCGTGGAAGACTACAAACCACCCTTCTACGACTTGGTTCCCAACGACCCCAGCTTTGAGGACATGAGGAAGGTGGTCTGTGTGGATCAGCAGAGGCCCAACATTCCCAACAGATGGTTCTCAGACCCGGTCAGTGCTGGTCCTCCTCTGGCAGTCACAGAAGCTTTTTCAGTTGTCCCTGGCTGGGGGTGACCTCGATGGGCCTCAGCAGTGTCACCTCTGCAGGGTTGGGATGTGCTGGCCTGGCTGGGGGAGCACTGAGCTCTGAGCACTGCCAGGGCTGAGCTAGTCACACATGGGCCTTATAGGAGCATGATCTAGCAAAATCTTACAGCTGCTTTTTCCTCTGGGGGAAGTGAAGGGGAGAGAAGCTAGTCCAGGGCTTGCTATGGCTTACAAGCACACACAACAGAATGCCTGTAAAATGGGGGCTGTTGTTCTTTTTGGAAGACTGATGCTCAAGTTTATTTTTCTTCATCAGTATCAGTCTGGCCTCTCCAGTTTTATCCAGTTTTATGTTTTAAAACAGCCCAACTGTTTTATCCTTACCCCTGGAACTGTGGAAGTCAGTTTGAAATCTCTGGGGCAGGGCAGGGCAGAGGGCCCACCCCTGTGATTTGGGTGTGGAGCTGTGCCCTGTACTGGGAGCCCAGGCAGTTAAATCTTGCTGGGTATGATGAAATCACAGGCAGAGCTGCTGTACCTTCTCAGCTGCCCTCGTGGGTCTGCAAGAGCTGTTTCATTGAAGAGAAATTGTGTATAGTATAGTGTTTGCTTAATTAGAAATAAACCCCACATCCATTGTTTAAAGCGACACTAGCTGGTCACTGCAGTCAGCCTAGGGGCCACTCGTGCTCTTGGTTTAATCACATTGTGAGACTTCAGCAAAGCATGAAAGCTCTGTATGATAAATAGCAGGAAACTCGAAATGGAGTGTCCACTGGGCAGTAAAATCTCCCTCTGTGTGGGTGCCTGGCCCCAGGCAGGTGTCCCTGGCTGGTTGTTTGTGGCTGACCTGTGCTGTGGTTTCTGTTCTTTGGCAGACGTTGACGTCCCTTGCCAAGCTGATGAAGGAGTGCTGGTACCAGAACCCCTCGGCCAGACTGACAGCCCTGCGCATCAAAAAGACTCTGACCAAAATTGACAATTCCTTAGACAAACTGAAGGCTGACTGCTGACCCTCTCCCGTGGTGCTGTCCTGGCAGGAAGGCTCTGGCCAGGAGCTGCTGCCCTGCTCCCAGGGCTGCTCGGAGCAGGAGCTCTGGGGGCAGCGGGGTCCCCGTGTCCGAGTGCTCCGGGCGCGCCTGCGCGGGCGCTGAGCACCCACCGGACGTGCTGCGCTGAGCTCGGGGCCTGAAGGAAGACAGAGAAATCCTAAGACAAGATCAGGGCATTAAACAATGGCTTTGAACAGCTTTTTTTTTTCTGTTTTTCTTTTTTTCCCCCCTTTTTTTTTTTTTTTTTTTTTTTTTTTTTTTTTTTTTTTTTTTTTTTTTTTTTTTTTTTCCCCCTTTTTTTTTTTTCTTTTTTTTTTTTTTTTTTTTTTTTTAAATATTTTATTTTAATTCTCCTAATCACTCCCAGGGTGAACACATGGAAGTGGTAAATTTTAATCAGCAATATTGCCTGTGCTTCTCTTCTTTATTGCACTAGGAATTCTTTGCATTCCTTACTTGCACTGTCACTGTTAATTTTAACGACATGACTTGCCAAAAATATGATTGGCTGTATCCTGCATTGATCTATGCCTGAGTAATAGGAAAAGAATTCGGTAAACTGAAAATGTAACTGTCAGACTTTAGCTGCATTTTACATGTGTACTGATGTTTACAATAATGCTGAACATTAGGAATTTCTTGTTTATCCAAAACTTGCAAATTATTTATTACTAGTGCACTTGCCAGTTTTTTAAACTGTAAAATAAGTGCATAAAGTTAAAGCTTATTTTTATGTGGCCTCTTTCATGATTTCTTACACAGACATTTTTGTAACACAATATAACCTGAAACATGAGTTGTTTTCTGTATTATCATGTTACAACTCGATAGTCACATTTTAAGTGCTTCACATTTGTAGGTGTGTGGTCTGTACCATATTTTAAGTTGGAATATGGAACGTATATATAGCCATTTCCCACAGGACCTTGTGTCTGGCTTCTTACTGATCTGGGAAAGGAAAGCAATGGAGGAGTTAACTAGAATATTAGGTCATGGATGCTGTGGGGAAAATGCATTTTATTTCTTCTAAGCTATATAATATGCATTTAAACTCTGCCAGAAAAATAACTATTTTGTTTTAATCTACTTTTTCTATTTAGTAGTTATTTGTATAAATTAAATAGAATGTTTTCGAGTCAAACGTTGGAGTGCTTTAGTTGTGTTACTGCCTGTCAGTGATCAAGTGCCCCTTGGGGGCCATGGGCTCCTGCCCCTCTGAGGTGCTGAGGCTGCAGAGGTGCAGCAGGGAGGTGCTGGGCTCTGCTTGTCCCTGTGCCAGCCCTGTCCCTGTCCCTGTCCCCCAGCCCTCCCCGGCCTGTGGGGTCAGCTCTGGGGGCACCAAAGGGTTCCCCATGCCTGGACCTCTCCAGACACTCCTCTCCTTCCTTACACCACGTGAAGGAGCCCAGGAGTGGCAGAGCCCTCATCCTTGGAAAAGAGCTCCATTATCCACAGGCTTGGGATTCCCTGGTGATCCAAGGCTCTGGGCAGGGATCAGCCACTCCACGCTTCCTCTTGGGGGTAGGACACTTCTCTGAGGTTCCCTTCAGCACGCTGATTCTGCCAGATTCTGCTCTGCTGCCTCTGTAACTTTTCCTTCTCACCCCGTCCTCCTGTCCCATTCCAGCCGAGGAGAATGCCTCATTCCACATTGCTGGTGCAGCAGTAGGAGCCAGGCATGTGGGGAAGGTGCTGAGAGACAGCATCAGTGGAGCTCTGCAGAGCAGCCTGAGCTGGCACCACCTGCCAGCTCTCTAATTAGATGTGATGAGATAAAACTGGGAAAAGCAGATTTGACGAGTTTTTCTCTTCATTTGTAACAGGAATTCAAATACCTGAATGTTGTGTTTTGCTTTAAATGGGGCTGTGAGCTGTGTGCTGGGCTGGCTGGGACACAGCTGCAGCTGGGGGTGGGAGGGCAGTGGCACCGGGGGTTGGATGCTGGTTGGACTGGGGCTGCTGCAGGGAGAGGTCACTGGTGACCTCTGCCCTGCTGGGGGCTGAGGTGGGCACTGCCCGAAGCTCTGCGGTCCCCAGTGCCTGCTGTGACACCTCATGTCTGGAGCAGGCAGCAGGACTCAAACCAAGGCAGGCTCTGGTGGAGGTGCTCGGGGTGAGGCCAGCAGGGATGTCTGGACAGGCTGGGGTGGCAGGAGGTGGCACTGCAGACAGTGGGGACAGAGGCAGAGGTGGCAGTTCAGTGTGAGTGTGGAGTGTATGGTCAGGGTTTTGGTGGGAATTTTCACCTCTCCAGTGTTTTCCAGTGCCAGGGCTTGGAGGACAGAGACAGCCTGTTGTGCTGAGGGTGAGTGGCAGCACTGGCCGTGCTGGTGGAAGCTGGGCTGTGTCCCTCAAGCACTGCCACACTGAGTCAGCATCTTACTGGGCATTAGGAGGATGGTCCTGTTAAATACCAGCTCCTTGTGCTGTAGCATCCTCTGCACTGTGCTGTGTTCTAGCACTGCAGGCTGGGAGCAGCTCTGGGCACTCCACAGAGCTCCCTTTGGACTGGGATTTTCCTGCCCCAGCGCTGGGTCCTGCCTGTCAGCTGTGCTGGGGCTGCTTGGGCTGCTGCAGGATATGGGGCCTGCAGCAAGAACACCACAGCTCTCTCTCCATCCTCCTGTCAGGAGCTGTGCAGGGCCACAAGGTCCCCCCTGATCCTCCTTTTCTCCAGGCTGAGCCCATTTCCAGCTCCCTCAGCCTCTCCTGGGGCTCCAGACCCTTCCCCAGCTCCCTCTCCTTTCTCCCTTCTACACAGGAGATAACCAACTAAAGGATAAAACCACAAACCATAAGAACACCCCAGTAATACCTTCTCTCCTGTGCTGGGTAAAGAGGATTATCCAGAAAGACACTGGCAGGGTAACAGAGTCTGTCAGTGCCGGGAGTCCTGGGCACTCCTGGGTGTGCTGGCAAGGTCATGGTCACTGCTGCTGCTCCAAGGACTGCCTTCTGCACAGCAGAGCATCCAGGGTTTATTTTAAACATATTTCACTTTCACCCTCTGCTACTGAAGTACTTTTGGTCCAGGCATGGGCTGAACTGTTTGAAGGGTTTAGCCAGTGTGTGTGTGTTGGAGCTGGGTCAGTATTTGGCAAATGTGAGTCGAGAAAGGGAGAGGAAACTCATCACTGGCAGTGATTTCTTAGCAGGTTCTCATCCCCTGGCTTGGGAGAGGTCATTCAGCACGGTGCTGTGTTAATGTGGAATTGCTGCTGAGGACAGCCAGGGTCTGTGCAGCCCAAAGCCAGCGGGAATGGCTGGGCTCCCTCTTGGGAACGAGTGTGGCAGGCCTGGGGGCAGAGAAGGGAAAACTCAGTGACAGCCAGGGAAGTATTATCAGTGCTCTGTGTGATTTAACCTCGTTGCCGTGTGTCTGGACAGTCACAGAACATTTGCTGCTGCTTTTTCCTGGAGGTGTCAGGGCTTGGGCAGAGGGGGAGGTTCCAAGTGAAGGGAACACCCCAGCCTTCCACACCATTTTTCCAGTGTGTTCATTAATCTGTGTTCCTCTAGTACCTCCACAAAAATCTAATCTTCTGAAGAGATTTGAAGGAATTCTTATATATAATCTGCTGCAGTGGCTGCGTTCATTACTATGGCGATGGCACAGGCAGTTCCTCCCGGAGCTGAATTATTCATGTGTCTGGCGGGTTTGCTCTGCACCAGCCAGGACAGAGCGGAGCCTGCTGGGAGGGGCCCTGCGAGGAGAAACAGCTCTGATGGGCAGGATTCAGCTGTCCTGGTGGTGGGGACAATCCCCAGCAGTTAGAGGAGGAAGGCTGGATGGAACCAGAAGTGTGTCAGGTTTTCAGAGATGCAGGAAAGGTAGATTTTTGTTTAAATTCCTCTGTTGGCTGGAGAGGCTGTGGCTGCTCCATCCCTGGCAGTGCCCAAGGCCAGGTTCAATGGGACTTGGGGCAGCCTGGGACAGTGGAGGTGTCCCTGCCCATGGCAGGGGGTGGAATGGGATGGGTCTTCCAACCAAACCATGCTGTGATTCCAGGATTCTGTCTGCAGAAAGCTCCTTTGCTCCTGGTCAGGAATGTGGCACTCCGGGGTGTCCTGGGGCCGGAGCAGCCCAGGCTGGGCACTCCCGTCAGTGTTGCTGTAGGGAATTCACTGAAGGCTTCTTCCCCCTCAGCTGGAACTTCCCTTGTGGCCTTCTGGGCTGGGATTGCCCATCAGAACACCATATGAAGCCTTCCAGAGTTTTATTTACCTGGATTAAACTGTTTTGATAGGGACAATTCTCTTCCCTGTGAGGCACAATGTCTGCTGTACAAAATGCTCAGCCTTGGCACAGCGGTTGGCACTGGAGAAGGGAAGCAAAGACATTCCAGGTGCTGTTCCATTTATAGAGAGAGAATCTCAATCACAGAACACATTTCAAAGATCAGGTTTGTGTGGGAACAGTGTTTTACCCAATGTCGAGCTGCTGAGGTGCTGTGACAGATGCTCTCACCTGGGAATAGCACCTTGGCTTTTTATTCCCAGTTAGAAGGAAAAGTCCCACAACCCTCAGTGCCTGAGCCACCGAGCTGTGGCAGGACAGAGCCCAGTGTCCCCTTGGCACCACAGTGGCTGCCCTGTGTGACCCTGTGTGACATCCAGCACTGTGTCAAACCCAGAGGGCAGCCTGGGGCTCCCGTCCCCTCCTCGGGGCTCTGCACTCCCAGCTCTGAACCTCAGAGTTGGATTTTAATAATTACCTAACATCAGTAATTAATAATTTATCTCCAACTGCAGCCCCTGCCCAAGCACTGACCACCTTCTCCAGTGCTGTCACTGTCCCCTTCTACTGCCACAAAACTACCCTGAACTCCTAAAACCATCAGCATTCAGATACTGGGCTGACCATGGCCAGGCTGGGATCCAGGCTGTGGCCTGGGGTCACTGAGCTGTGTTCAGCTGGCCCTGGGGACACTCTTACACCTGGGCCACGTTTGCCTTGTCCAGTGTCTATAATGGGATTCTGTGGGAATTTTAAACACATGACAGCCCCTCTTCATTGGGGGCAAGGACACTGACACCAGTAAATAAAAAAGGTATTTTGCTGTATTTTCTAATTGTTTGCTGAAGTGAGAGAGCCTGAAATTGTCTCCTCTGCAAGCACTTAAAAAAAAGGTTTGCATGAGAAACTTGACACAATTCCATGTTCTCAGTGTCTTTTGCTCTGTTTTATGAGGATCTTGAATTCACATTAAACCTTTAGGAAAAGGGCTCTGGCCCTCTGCCTTATTCAAACCTGATGCCTTTGGCCATTACCAGTGGATGGTTCCATTTCCCTCTTGCTGTTTCTGGCAGAGCTCCTCTCACTCCCCTGGGAAATGGTTCCAAACCAGGCCACTGGAAACTTCCCATTGGAAATATGATGGGTTGGGCTTAGGAAGAAGGAATGTCCCTGGATCCCTGGCAGTGTCCCAGGCTGGGTTGGACACTGGGGCTTGGAGCTGCCTGGGACAGTGGAAGGTGTCCCTGCCATGGCAGGGGTGGAACAGGGTGGACTTTGAGGTCTCTTCCAACCCAACTCATCCCATTCCATGATGAAATAACCTTTTAACTCCACTAATGCTCGCTCTTTAAACACTCCTTGTGCCTGATGCTCAAATACTCAAGCAGCTCCATTCCTGCCCTCCTCATCAGAAAGGCCCCCCTCATGTGATGTCCTTTTCAGTAGATTTATGGGCTGGTGTGGATTCCATTTCAGAGCCTTGGGAAGCAGCATCTGGGGAGGGGGCGACTAGAGAACTATAAAATATTTTTTGGAACACTTTGAGAATTTTTCACCTCTTGTTCTAATTGCCACAGTGAACAATACAATGCTTTTTGCTGGAATATGTCATTCTGATTGGAATTTTTTTGTGGTTTTATGGCATTTCTGGATGAGCAGAGTGGGACTCAGGGAGTGCAGCCAGCCTGATGTGGAGGCAGAGGACCAAGGGGAGGGGTGACTGCTGACCTGCTGCCCCTGCTGGGGTGTTTGTGGATTCCTTTTGGTTCTTCTTGCACAGAATTTCTGTAGATCTTGGTTTTGTCCTGATGTGGAGCAAAACAAATCACAAAACAAAATTCTTGGCTTTTGGCCAACTCTGTAAGGGCCTCCAGTTGCCAGGAGTTCCTCTGGTGTTACCTTTTCCAGAGACCCCTAAATCCCCAGGACAGGCTGTTTCTGTCCCCCCATGAGCTGTGCCATGCAAGCAGCTGGACTGGGAGCTGAAATGGGATTTGTCTCACAACAGCCTCAGAGCGTGGTGGATTTTTTCCCCTCCCATCTCTTGTCTTGTTGTCCTTTTGGTTTCTGCTGGTGTTTGTTGTGTCAAAGGCATGAGGAGGATCAGGCAGAGGGTGTAGCCTCAGTGATGATGGACAACCAGGACCCAAACCTTCAGGTCCCTGGGTGGTATATATGTATGTATATTATTTTCTAAAAGCTTTGATTCTCCTTCTTTACAAATGCAGGAGATGCACTTTTCATCACTTCTGCAAAGTGTGAGCAAACATGTTCTACACTTTTTCTTTCTTATATTGAACAAAAACTAATTACATAATTCCTACTTTTATGTCTTCCTTTACATGGAAAAGCAGAATAATTCTGTGCTGTGAACCTAAACAGAGTCTGACTGAGCTATATTTACATATTCTAGAAGCACTGAGCAAATGAAGTGAATTGTTTGTAAGAACTTGGGAAGGAGTGGGAGCAAACACGGATCTGCCAGGACCAGCCTGCGCTGCCCTGATCTGACAGCAGGGCCAGCAGGGCCTGGGTGCTGCTGGGGATCCAGTGTTCTCTCCTGGTGTTCCCAGAGCCAGCTGGGATCTCCAGGAAAGGAATATGTGGCTTAACAGGTACTTGGCAAGTACTGGATGGCTGAGCAGGTGCAGGGACAGGGAGAGCCGTGGGCAGGGAGCAGTCACCGGCTCCAGGAAAGGAAAGGAAACAGCAGCAGTTTTCCCTCTTTTATTTAATGGTTCTGGCACCCAAACCTTCATTTATTTTATTAGATCTTGGCAGGTGTTTTCTAACTCCTCTGCAGTATTTCCCAAGCAGTGGGGTGTGCAGTACTCTGCTGTGCAGGGTTTCAGTGCAATAGAACATTAACCCATAGGAATTGCTGTGGGAGATTCATGTTGCACTTCATTAAGATGATAAATTCCTATCACAATTAATTGAGGATGGGATGACATGGAAGTCATGAGTGTCTTCCCGGGATCTGTTTGAATGAGAAATTACAAAGAAAAAATGTACAAGGGCAGCTTTTTTTGGTGCTGTTCAAGAGCCACTTGATCCCAGACTACCTGGTTTCCATCTCTGCTGTGTACATGGTGAAGGGTAATCTGTTTCCTAGAAAAAAGAATTGGATGATTTTTGGTTGTGAAGGTGTAATGACAGAATCCTAGAGTTTGGGTCGACAGGGACCTTAAAGCTCGTGCGGTGCCACCCCCCTGCCATGGGCAGGGACACTTCCCACTGTCCCAGGCTGCTGCCAGCCCAGGCCAGCACTGGAACACTTCCAGGGATGGAGCAGCCACAGCTTCTCTGGGCAACCTGTGCCAGTGCTTTGCTTCCTCACACCTAATCTAGAGCTCTTTTGGTTTAAACCCATTCGAGGTATTTCAGGAACATAGGAATTTGTTCAACACGTTGCTGTTCATGGGTGGTTCCGTGCAGCCCCATGGAGAAGTCCCTGCGCAGGTGCCAAAAGGCGCTGATGGGGATTTGGCCAAACCTCCCAGGATTAAAAACGAGCCTTGTCCCTGGCTGGTTCTGAGCATCTCCGCAGGCACAAGCCCCGAAGGCGGCGCTGAGCCCGGTGCGCGGAGCCGGGCCGGGAGCTCGCCCCGGGGCCCGGGACGCCCCTCGCC
>VXBR01010512.1:153084-164022 GCA_013400215.1 Cisticola juncidis
GGCGGTGGCGCTGGTGGCGGTGCTGGCGGCGTGCACGGCGCGGGGCCGGCGCTGCCGGGGGGCCAGGCCGCCCAACGTGGAGGAGCCGCTGTGCGAGGGCGGCCTGCTGAGCTCCGGGAAGACGCTCAAGGATCTCATCTCCGACATGACCACCTCCGGCTCCGGCTCGGGTACGTGCCCTGCCCTGCCCGCCGCGGGGCTTGCGCCGCCCCTCGCTGCGCTGCGGGCGCTCCTCTTCTGTCACACCGCGAACATCCAGCTCTCTGTTGGATGCAGGAGTTAAAAAGGGCACCGAGAAATCAGAACCAAGCGTGACAGCCACTCTGCCGGCTGGCACAACAGGGCTGATAATGAAAGGAGCTAAACGCACCTGGATGGGTCAGGATGCTGCTTCTGAACTTTTTTGTGTTTTATAGCAGAATAATGTTCCTCCAAATTCTTGTTTTGAGCAGGATTTATCTTCTTAACATTTTTCCCATTTCTGATATCTTGTCTGCCATGATGCCTCCATTGTTATTGAGAACTTGTTAAACCAAAGAAACCCAAAAATGAGGTGGGAATTCACAAATTCCAGCTCATTTGACCAGTGGCATGTCTGGGATGTATAGCCCAACTCTCCTTAACTAGAAGTTTTATTGAAAAGTATGTAAACTATGCTTGCTTTTATTTGTAAGTGAAAAATTTGCAAATGGTGCCTAATTTATTTCCATGGGTTGCATACCTCTGAGGATTAAATTGTTGTTCTTCCCTAATGCTTTTTCACAGCTCTAATGAGCAGACTTTGGCTTTATTTATGCTGAAGTTTTCAACTGTTCCCAGCCATCCCTGAGCCAGGAACAGGGCTGGACTTGAGCAGAGCCAGAACCCCATGCACTGGGGTGATTTGTTCTGACTTCAGCCAAAATCAAGGTTGCAGTTATTAAAAAAAAGAATAGAAAAGAATGAATAATTCCTTGTTTTAACACAGAATTGAATCAAACCAGGCAGGGTTTGTGGCCGGTAAAGCACTGTGGAGCTGCTATAATAATTTATTTTTATTTTCAAAAATTTCAGCCAGAGTAGAGCAACTGATTACAGAACAGCTGCAGTCTGTATCAAACCAAACGGAGTACTTTGGGCCAAGTGTTAAATTTTTTACTGGCATTTTTAAAAGTGTTTTTCTATGTACGGACACTGGGAAGTAACATCAAAAAGTCTGATTTGAGGAGATATTGGCTGGGAGAGGATTTTCCCCTGGTAGTATTGAAAAGCAAAGCCATGAGTGCAGCTCACTGGGAAAGGCCAGTGTTGGGGTCTGAAGGTCCCAGCTGGGAATTTCGCAGGTTCCTGTCTCTCTTTTCTGCCAGGTCTGCCCCTGCTGGTCCAGAGAACCATTGCGAGGACGATTGTGCTGCAGGAGATCGTGGGGAAAGGACGGTTTGGAGAAGTCTGGCGCGGGAAATGGTGCGGGGAGGACGTGGCTGTGAAGATCTTCTCCTCCAGAGACGAGCGCTCCTGGTTCCGGGAGGCAGAGATCTACCAGACAGTCATGCTGAGGCACGAGAACATCCTGGGCTTCATTGCTGCTGACAACAAGGGTGAGCAGCACAGCCCCGTGGGCTCCGGGAGCTGGGAGAGCTTTTCCAGTCAAAGAATTCTCTGATTCTGTGTCCTTGGCAGTGCAGGGATAATGCTTGGACTCAATGGTCTGAGTGCTTCCCAACCAAAATGATGACACTGAATCCTGAGCCCCCAGCGTCAGCCCCCACTCCACCTGAAACACGACCCTGAACTGCCCAGCTGCCCTGAGCTCCTCCTGGGGCCACAGCTGGCACCCTTGCCCGCATTCCCCAGAGAGGGGAAGGCTTTCCCTGGCTCGTGTTTTTAACACTCTTGCTTCCTCTGGTAGATAACGGGACGTGGACTCAGCTGTGGCTGGTCTCCGAGTACCACGAGCAGGGCTCCCTGTTTGACTACCTGAACAGGGGCACGGTGACCGTGGAGGGCATGGTCAGGCTGGCACTGTCAGTGGCCAGCGGCCTGGCCCACCTCCACATGGAGATCGTTGGCACACAAGGCAAGTGCTTCCCTCCCACTGCTCCTCCAAGCGCTCTAAGGAGCTTCAGAGTGCTCCAAAACCTTTATGGGTGACGTGGTAACGTGAAGTGTTCCAAACTGCTGACACCAGGGGGAACAGTGTGACTGTGAGTGATGCGGTACAGACAGGGAAGAGGGACATTCCCTTCCCATTTCCATTGTCTGCACTTTATCTGTGCCTTTAAAGAGATGCCTATAGAAGCAGCTCTGCTGAAGGGGAGTGAGAGATAATGAAGGAAAAATTAGGATAAATTTCTTCATGGAAAGCTGCCCTGGTGCAGATTGCCCGGGGCTGGGGCAGTGGTGACATCACCATCCTTTAAAAAGCTGTGTGGATGTGGCACCTGGGGACATGGGTTAGTGATGGCCTTGTCAGGCTGAGGAATGGTGGGACTCGGTCTTGGAGGGTTCTTCCGACCCAGTCCATTCAGTCCTTCTGTAATTTTCCAAATGAATTTGGAGGGTGAGCTTCCAGTTTCTTTTTTTTTTGTTTTATTCCTGAAATACAGATATTGAAACAAAAATGCCCTTTAGGTTTTCTTTTGAAGTTGACAACATTTAGCAGGACTTTACTTGGTTCAAAATAGGCTTCAGTATTTCTATAGGGTATAGTAACAAAAGTGAATGAACTGTTTTTACATCCTTGCTGGTGACATTAAACTCCCCGCTGTTGTTATCAAAACTGGAGGTGGTTTCTCTCGCTGTGAACAGGGAAGCCAGCGATTGCACACCGGGACCTGAAATCCAAGAACATCCTGGTGAAGAGGAACGAGAGCTGCGCCATCGCCGACCTGGGGCTGGCGGTGAAGCACGACTCGGTGCTCAACACCATCGACATCCCCCAGAACCCCCGCGTGGGCACCAGGAGGTGGGGGAGGCTCTGAGCCTGGGGACGGCTCCTCACAGCCCTTCCCTCGGGCCCTGTGCCCCTGGCATTGCAGCCCCCGGGTGGGGGGGTGGGGAGGAGGCTGCAGACCCTGCTGCGGAGTGGAGCTCTCTGCCCCACGTGGGGCATCGTGTGCTGGTCACCCTGGTCACCCCTGTGCTGTGACCTGGGCAGGGCACAGCTGCCAGCACCATGAGGGGTCACGGGGCTGTGGCCGTGGGAGCTGCCCCCCCAAACTGACCCTGTGTGCCCCACAGGTACATGGCCCCCGAGATCCTGGACGACACAATGAACATGAGCATCTTTGAGTCCTTCAAGCGAGCAGACATTTACTCCCTGGGGCTGGTGTACTGGGAGATAGCCCGGAGGTGCTCTGTGGGAGGTGAGGCTTTGGCCCTTTCATCCATCCCAGATCGGTTTGATCGGAGGGAACACTCAAGCTCTGCTCATTCCCCCCCTGCCCTGGGCACCTACACAATTGATCTCCCCCAGGGATCACTGAGGAGTACCAGTTGCCTTACTACGACCTTGTGCCTTCTGATCCTTCGATAGAAGATATGAGAAGGGTTGTCTGTGAACAGAAGCTGAGACCAAGCATTCCAAACCAGTGGCAAAGCTGCGAGGTAAAAGCAGTTTTCTAGTTTATTCTAGGTTTATTCTGTAGGGGCTTTTTTTTTCTAGTTTTATTTTGTTATTTATATTTTCAAGTTTAAATTAAGACAGAATTTTTCAATGAGACACAGGGCACTCAATGTCCAGCTTCTCCTGAATTTAGAAACTTCAGATGTCTAGTTCTCCTTGAGATCCATACAGAGAAAACTTTGAGCCAAGTGCTCAATGCTGTCCAAGGCGGGTATTAATTCTTGCTGCTGCTGTTGTGTCACCATTTCAGAGAGCTGCACTTTATCTCCCTTTGTTAAAACCAGAAAGCAGGGGGTGGTGGTTGTACCCNTCAGGCTGAGGAATGGTGGGACTCGGTCTTGGAGGGTTCTTCCGACCCAGTCCATTCAGTCCTTCTGTAATTTTCCAAATGAATTTGGAGGGTGAGCTTCCAGTTTCTTTTTTTTTTGTTTTATTCCTGAAATACAGATATTGAAACAAAAATGCCCTTTAGGTTTTCTTTTGAAGTTGACAACATTTAGCAGGACTTTACTTGGTTCAAAATAGGCTTCAGTATTTCTATAGGGTATAGTAACAAAAGTGAATGAACTGTTTTTACATCCTTGCTGGTGACATTAAACTCCCCGCTGTTGTTATCAAAACTGGAGGTGGTTTCTCTCGCTGTGAACAGGGAAGCCAGCGATTGCACACCGGGACCTGAAATCCAAGAACATCCTGGTGAAGAGGAACGAGAGCTGCGCCATCGCCGACCTGGGGCTGGCGGTGAAGCACGACTCGGTGCTCAACACCATCGACATCCCCCAGAACCCCCGCGTGGGCACCAGGAGGTGGGGGAGGCTCTGAGCCTGGGGACGGCTCCTCACAGCCCTTCCCTCGGGCCCTGTGCCCCTGGCATTGCAGCCCCCGGGTGGGGGGGTGGGGAGGAGGCTGCAGACCCTGCTGCGGAGTGGAGCTCTCTGCCCCACGTGGGGCATCGTGTGCTGGTCACCCTGGTCACCCCTGTGCTGTGACCTGGGCAGGGCACAGCTGCCAGCACCATGAGGGGTCACGGGGCTGTGGCCGTGGGAGCTGCCCCCCCAAACTGACCCTGTGTGCCCCACAGGTACATGGCCCCCGAGATCCTGGACGACACAATGAACATGAGCATCTTTGAGTCCTTCAAGCGAGCAGACATTTACTCCCTGGGGCTGGTGTACTGGGAGATAGCCCGGAGGTGCTCTGTGGGAGGTGAGGCTTTGGCCCTTTCATCCATCCCAGATCGGTTTGATCGGAGGGAACACTCAAGCTCTGCTCATTCCCCCCCTGCCCTGGGCACCTACACAATTGATCTCCCCCAGGGATCACTGAGGAGTACCAGTTGCCTTACTACGACCTTGTGCCTTCTGATCCTTCGATAGAAGATATGAGAAGGGTTGTCTGTGAACAGAAGCTGAGACCAAGCATTCCAAACCAGTGGCAAAGCTGCGAGGTAAAAGCAGTTTTCTAGTTTATTCTAGGTTTATTCTGTAGGGGCTTTTTTTTTCTAGTTTTATTTTGTTATTTATATTTTCAAGTTTAAATTAAGACAGAATTTTTCAATGAGACACAGGGCACTCAATGTCCAGCTTCTCCTGAATTTAGAAACTTCAGATGTCTAGTTCTCCTTGAGATCCATACAGAGAAAACTTTGAGCCAAGTGCTCAATGCTGTCCAAGGCGGGTATTAATTCTTGCTGCTGCTGTTGTGTCACCATTTCAGAGAGCTGCACTTTATCTCCCTTTGTTAAAACCAGAAAGCAGGGGGTGGTGGTTGTACCCCTGCCTCCTGTCTGTCCCACTGCAGACACTGGTGGCACCCCCAGGTGCTGTCCTTATCCCACTGCAGACACTGTGGTTGTATCTGGCTGGCTTTGTCCCCCTGCAGACACTGGTTGTATCCCTGGCTGTTGTCTGTCTCACCGTAGCTCCTGTTTGTACCCCGGGTGCTGCTTTATCCACCCACAGCCCCTCTTTGTACCCCGGGTGCTGCATTACTGCCCACAGTCCCTGGCAGAAGTGCCCTCTGTGCCCCCACAGTCCCTCTTTGTACCCCGGGTGCTGTGTCCCCCCACAGCTGGCAGCGGTGCCCTCTCTGTCCCCTCAGTCCCTGTTTGTGTCCCGGCTGTTTTATCCCCCGCAGTCCCTGTTCATACCCCGGGTGCTGTGCCATCCCCACAGCCCCTATTTGTGTTCCTGGTGCTGTGTCACCCCCAGCTGGCAGCGGTGTCCCTTGTGTCCCCGCAGTCCCTGTTTGTGTCCCTGCTGTTTTATCCCCTGCAGTCCCCGTTTGTGCCCCTGTGTCGTGTGTCACCCCCAGCGGTGTCCCCGTGTCCCCGCAGGCGCTGCGGGTGCTGGGCCGGCTGATGCGGGAGTGCTGGCGTTCCAGCGGCGGGGCGCGCCTCACCGCGCTGCGCGTCAAGAAAACCATCTCGCAGCTCTGCGTGCCCGAGGACTGCAAAGCCTGAGGGGCCTCCCCGCCTCCGGGACCAGAGGGGAGGGCGCTCTGCTGCCCGTCCTCCCACGTGTGACGGTATTTTTGTTCCTGGTCTACCTCAGATGCCGCGGTTCAGCGCTGCGGTGCCCCGGGCAGAGCACCCACCCCGGGTGCCCCTGGGGCCGGGCAGCTCGGGACTCGGCTTGGGACTG
This sequence comes from Cisticola juncidis, assembly GCA_013400215.1. NCBI lineage: Eukaryota > Metazoa > Chordata > Aves > Passeriformes > Cisticolidae > Cisticola > Cisticola juncidis. The sequence continues at coordinate 159,331 of VXBR01010512.1, forward strand.
CAAGTCCGTGACTTGCTTTGGTTTGTTGAGTAAATCAGACACCAGTGAATGGCAGAAAGGAGCTTAAAGCATCATGATGGTGTAAAAATACCTTTTGCTCTTGTGCTTTTCACCCTTGTAGGACCCCAAACGTCCTGGAAGTGTCCGGTGTTGGTTAATGCCTGTTTGTGAGAGAAACCTCATATTCTGTCCTCAAACCAAGTAAAAGACCAAATCAACCCAGCTATTTTTTTTTTCAGGGATTTGAAAAGGGGTTGTCAGTAAATGCACTTTGAATTACTAAATTTATAATTAACCAAGCAATTAGAAAAGATGGCAATTCCACCAAATGTGTACACTGTGAACAAAACCATTGAGTCAGTTCCCTATTTATTTTTATTGTTTCAATTTCATATACAATATCATGGTTAAAATTTGAGTTGTTTTAGTCTGTCTTTTGTTCATCAAACAGATCAATCCAGGGACTTTCCTTTTAACAATTAGTAGGAAAAATAATAGAGCCAATCCTTTTCTGTTAGTGAAGGGATGGAACAGGAGAAATTCTAGCTAAACTGAGAAAATATTTATTTTTAACAATGTCTTTCCAATCACTGAAAGCATTTTTTTAGTGCCTTTTGATGTATTAGGGGAAAGCTTCACCAAAAGCAAATGCAGCCTGTTCAGAGGTTTCTTAGAGAATTCTGTAACAGCACCAGGCTGGTGATGAGTATTAACATTTCTGACCAGGTTTCCAAAATATCACAAGCCAACAAAGTGAGCTGTTGTGTTAAAATTCAACAGTATTCTGGCATTTTGTGAATTTTGGCCCACTCCTTGGCCCACATATTTGAATATAGTATTGGAATATTTTTGATAGGCAAAATGATACATTTCATAGTCTTATGGTTCTTTAAACGTTCCTAAATCCAGCTGACCCATGGAAATGAATCCCAAAGATTTTTCCAGGATAGCAAATCTTTGCAGACCCTGATGTGGCCCCGCAGCTCGGCAGCTGTTGGCTGCTCCGTGTGAGGATCAGTCTTTGGGGAAAATCTCCCGACTGGAGCTGGTGCGGGAAGAACGTGCCAGCTCTCGCTGGGGCGGTGGTGGCGCCACTGCGGGTCCACCCGGATGTCCCCATCTTCAGGACATTGAGGACGTGCCTGTTAATTGCCCGTGAATAGGTTTGATGTAATTTACCCGTTCGCACAGGGTTCAGTCACTCCTGCTTCCCTTGAGCAGTGCAGGGCTTTGTGAGCCCCAGAGTGTTCCCCGAGGCTGCGGGCAGGATTTTCTCTGATATAATTAAAGCTGTTCTAGAGATTCTCGGCAGCCTGGTCTGCTGGGAGGGGTCCCTGCCCGAGGCAGGGAGGTAACACGGGACAAGCTGTGAGGTCTCTTCCAACCCAAACTATTCTGGGTTTCTATAATTCAGTTCTCATGTGCTTCAGCTACATGAGCCCCCTGGAGCTCAGTGGTGTGACTTTGTTGGCTCTTTGAGGGGTGATCTTGGCAACTGCATGATCCAAAGCCTGGCTTGACTATCCAAAAGAATTGCAAACCTAAGATCCAGCATCTGTTCTTGTGGGATGTACAAGAACATACTTCAAAAATCCTTATCTTAGAAAGGAGGAATCAAAGCTTTATTTTTTAAGTGGGAAAAGAGTTTCAGTTTTCAGCTTCCCCTCCGGAGTCTCTTAAAATTGTTGAGCAACCTGGTAATTTGAACAAAACCCTTCTGGTGCCTGGCTGGGAAGTGTAGGTGGAGGATGCTCAGCTCAGCTACTCCTCACACAGGTCACAGCTCCAGCCCCAGAAGTGCTTTAACCTTTTCCCTGGACATATCTCCTGGCAGCAGGCAGCATGGTCTGTTTGCCCTGGCTTTTCACCTAACTCGGTATTTTTGCACTGGTTTTCTTTTCTCTTTTGTTGTTGAGAAGTGAATGTACATTTTGATGAACCAGAGCTGAACATGACTGAGCCAAGGGGCTGGTGTTATACTGAGCTCTGAAATGTTTGTAAACTCTACACTCCCTCAGAAAAACTCCAAAGAACCCTTGTTTGAGTGGCCTTTCCCCTTCGTATGGGTTTGTGTTCTAATATGAGCACAGAGGTTATGCCAAGACACTTCTGTGCAGTCTAGGGAGGCTTGGGTTTCCTCAGAGGTTACAATGTTCCTGATAATCTTCACTTGAAGCACAAGCTCTTAAGCTCATGAACCTTTTCAAGGTCAAGGATGCTCAGAACCTGTCACCACATTCAGCCTCTCCTAATCGATGCTTCTAACTGGGGGGAGTTACCAATATTTTATAATTTGCTTCTAATAACAATCTAAGTTTAATGTAGGGATTATGCACTGAAAGGGAAAGTTAATTAATGTTTCTTGTAGCACCTAATTTTTTTTTTTTTTGTGTTACTTGAACTGCTGGCCCCAGACACGCCTTTAGAAATTCAGGTTGTAATTTTCTCTGCACTTCCCTACTTTTATAATTTGCACTTAATCAAGCTCATGCCCTCACATGACACTTTAAAGAATCCTACAATATCTCAGTCACTGCTATGTCACTTTGCTTGGTACTAGATTCAGGAATTAGAAATAAATTAGTTTAGAAATATGCCCAGTCCCTGCAATGGGTCTGGGCTTTGAGCAGGGCAGGTTCCTCTCAGTCCCCGTCCCTGTGCCCAGGGTGGGCTCCAGGCTGTCCCCAGCTCCCCCTGGCACGTGGGAAGGGGTGTTTGGGTTGTGCCTGTGGCAGGGTCACAGGAGAGGGGCAGGGGTGGCACTGCAGGGCTCTGAGCACGGTGCCACAGGTGGGCACGGGCCCCCTGCCCCCTCTGGCTGCAGGTGGGAGGCACAAGAGATTTTTGTGTGGATGAAGGTCACGGCTCAACCCCCTGCTCTGCTTCTGTGGGGTCTGTGAGGACGTCCTTGGGGTGTCCCTGAGGTGTCCTTGGGGTGTCCCTGAGGTGTCCTTGGGGTGTCCCTGAGGTGTTCCTGGGGAGCCCTGGGCCAGCACCTGGGTGTCCCCAGCAGCACTGCAGGCTGTCCCCTCCTCTGCCCTTGGCTGTGTCAGCTGTGTGTCTGTGACTCCCCACGGGCTGTGGGACCCCAACCCCAAAGCTTTTTAGGGAAAGGTGTCCATGTTCTGCTCTAAAGGGCAGAATGACATTTATGAATGTACAGGGAATAAGCATTGAGGTACGATATATTTCTACAGAATATAAGAAATGTGCAATAAATTGTAACTTATGCTGAATGTATTTTTGGCATCAATGGACCAGATGTATTTTGAATGTAGCTATTGTGTCTAAGCCTGCTGTGATTCTCAGTCCCTACAAAAAATGTGTCATATTTTGTCAATCTACAAACCACTTCCTGAGTTGTATGTTTTTAAAAGAAGCATTAGTATTTTATCTGGAACACTGTAATATTTCTGAACTAAGTATAGCAGTGCTAACTTCAACCCTTGTGTTGTGAAATATCTGATCTGTGTACACTGCAGAGTTATTTTTAAAACTATTGCTAAAGTTATTGCTTGGTATTGCAGCTGCCTGGATGTAAATAATGGTTTGGCTGTTGTATTTTGTATGCGGATTTGGGGAAGACGTGGCGATTTTAATAAATTCAGCATTCTCTGCCCTTTGTGTTCCTGTGGCCTGGAACTGTTCTTATTTTCATCGTGTGAGGAGAGAAGGGTTGAGCCTGTCTGAACCTGTAGAAACCTTCACTCGTGGCTCTTGCACCCACACCAGTGTGAGCTCTCACTGAGCTCCCTTTCAAACAAGGCTCCCTGATCCTGCTCTTGCAGCTTTTGAGATTTTCAGTGGTGTAAATCTGAGCGGGACCAGCTCACCCTGAGCACCTCAGCTCTGGAGTGTTTATGCTTGAAAATTCCCCTGACATAGCCATAGTCCGGGAATTTAAATCAGGTGCTTTTTTAAACTTAAGGCACATCAAAACGAAATCTGCCATCTGTGATCCAAGAAACTTCAGTGGCATTTGAAGGATACTGAGGGCTTTTTTCTTTTTTTTCTTTTTTCTTAAAAAGACCTTTGCACTACAGCAATGACTGGTGAGCTCCCAAGTCCCTGCACATCTCCAGGACGGTGTCATTGCCGCGGTGCGGGCTGTGCCCGGGCAGTCGGGCTCGGAGCGGGTCCCGACGCAGCCGCCGCCGCCGGGGCTCAGCGGTGACCATCGGCTGCCATCCCCTGGCCAGCGCCGCCCGGGGGTGAATGTGGCACGGGAGGGCTGCCCTTCCACCAGCCGGGAGATTCCTGCCTCCCGGGACTCTTTCTTTGGCAGCACACGCGGCTGGAGCAGGGCTGGCTCGGAGAGGAGGGGGAGCCTCTGCCCCGGGGTGCTGCCCCGATGGGCACGGGCTGGGGCTGGGTGGGAAAGGGCAAATTCTGCCATTTCTCATTAAGTGAATCAACTCCACGGGTGTACACTCGGCAGCTGAGGAGAGGAGCCAGCTCCTGAGCCCCGGGAGCTCTTGTGTCCCGCAGAGCACGACTCCCTCCTCCTGCCCGGGACGGGCTGTGGGCAGCAGCTCTGCAGGCACCGCAGCCTCGGGGGATGAGCGCTCCGGCCCGGGAGGCGCTCAAGGCCGGCTTGACAGGGCGGGAGCGGCCCGGCGTGGAGGAAGGTGCCCCATCCCTGCAGCCCTGGCACAGAGCTGGAGCCGTGCCAGGGACCAGGCTGGGGCAGGG
>VXBR01010512.1:167260-179721 GCA_013400215.1 Cisticola juncidis
TCCTCTCCGGGTGTTTTGTGCCTCTCCTGGCAGTTTTTCACTTTAGAAATGCCCACACATTTTTAGAGGAAAGGGACGAAAGTGAGACGAGCTCTTGGCACAACAGGGATGTGATTTGTGCTCTGAGCTCACCAGCAGACAGGAGGATTTGGCCCCCAGATGCTTTTCCTCCTGGCTGGAAGGTTCAAGCTCTCTTTGGGCAAGGCAAGGCCATGCTGGTGCAAGGTGACAATGGGATGCCACCAGCTGGTTTTAACTCTTCTCTTAAGTGCTGGTTTTATCCTCAAAGAGCCACAAAGCCACTGACACCTTTCCTCTCCTGCTTCTGGTCACAGCTCGCCTTGGCCAGATCTAGCTCCTCGGGAGACTCTTCCAGGCCACAGAGGTACGAGTCCCTGATTCTGTGACTCTGCAGTCACTGTTCCTGCCTGATTCTGCATGGAATGTGTGTCCTGGGAACTGTGCCAGCCCAGGTGGGATCGGGGTGCGAGGCACAGGGTGGTACCCAGCACCTGGAACGAGCGGGTGCAGTCCTGACCTTCGGCTGCAGCAAGGGAGGAGGAGCACCACTGCGGGAGGGACAGCGTGGTGACACCCCATGGCAGGGTGACATCCAAGGGTGTGGTGACACCTGTGGGCACAGGGATGGATGGCATGGTGACACCCCATGGCAGGGTGACAACCCATGGTGTGGTGACACCCCATGGCATGGTGACACCCCAGGGCATGGTGACACCCCGGGCACAGGGAGGAGCCCTGGGGACACCCCACTGTTCCGGGGTAAGTGCAGGCCCACAGGGAGCAGCACCCCACACTCATTGTGGAATTCTGTGCTCCCATGCAGGCACCTCGTTGCGATACTGAAAGAAGATAAGGAGACGTTTGGGTTTGAAATCCAGGTAGGACTTACATGACAAGCTGGTTCATTAAAAACAAAGCGTGGTGCAAAGTCTGAAGTGTCACATCCTCCAAATCAGGCTGAGGCCAGAGCAGAGGAAGAGTCTGTCAGAGCCTGTGAAATGTGAAGAGCTCACAGCACTCATACAAGACAGGGATGTTTCTTTGAGGATTTTTTCATAGCAAAGGTCACAGATGAGAATTTCTGGCCTTCTCACAAGTCAGGGTTTTGAATGTAGGAGAAATCCCATCCAAATCCAAATAAGAGGCAATGACAGTGCCTTTTTACCTCCATAAGTGAATATTTTTGGGAAAATTTTATGTGAGAATATTTTCTAATGAGACAGATCAAAAAACTCTCTTAAAAATTACCTTATGCTGGCTTTTTGCTACCCTCTTTAATATGCACAGAGAGATATGTACTGTTGGAGAAGATGTGCAGTAGTGGTGTATTTTTCCATAAATACCTGCTAAGCATGAATTTTGGGGCAGGAGCTACATCATATAGGAAGAGAATCTGTTTGGTGTAGAAGTCAGTAAGGCATCAAATAGGAGAGCCAGAATGTTACAAGGAGTACTGCTGGTGGGAGGTTTTATGTTTGTGGGGTTTTGTGAGAAAGGTAACTCCTAATCAGCAGGTTTGCTGAAATCCTGCCTGCAGTTAAAAAATGATCCCAGGAATAAAGGGATGCAGTTTGGGAGCAGAGGGATCAGCCTGCCAGCAGCAGGGCACTTTCAAAGTGCTTTCCTCTCTCTGCACACAAAGGGAAAAAGTATTTTCTGTGAAATTAGTGTATTAGGAAAAGCTTAACTTTGCCCAATTTGGGTCTCTGACTAATGAGCGGGTCAGCACTCAGCTCGTGAACAGAGGAGAGCTTTCAGAAGGGAGAATAATTGAGTCAATTATTGGGCTTTTGTGTAAATTGTCAGGGCAGATTTTCCTTATATGTGGCATTCTGATTAAAAATAATTGTTCTTGGCACGTTTTCTTTCTGAACATACATTCAGCATGAGCACTTCATAGAAAGTCGGGGCTGCAGAGAGGCAGCATCTGTCAGCTACTGAGGCTGTTCAGAGGCTGTAGTTCCATCACTGTCAGATAAATTTAGGCAAAGCAGAATAAGATGATGTGAAACTTTCAGGCTACCTCTGCAGGGAGCTCATGCTTCACTCATCACTCTTGGTTTCAGCAGGAATTTTACTGCTATCCAAAGGCTGGGATCACTGCCTGGGGGGACTTGGCCAGATGAGCTCTGAACATCCCCGGCCTCCCTCCCTTTGTTCCACACTGGCTGAGAAATTTGGGAATCCAGTGGGAGCTCTCTCGGGGTCAGAGGTGGCAGTGGCAGGTTTCCAGGAAACAGGTCTGGTATTTGATGTCACCAAAAACATTTCCTGCTGTTGCAGGATCTGGACAGGCTGCTGCACCAGGCTTTGCATTTTTCTAAATTCCTGTCAGCACCCATAACCACACGAGGGATTTAGAGTCATTAGAGTTAATTAATGTTTAGTTAAATGTGTAAGTCAAGAATAAAAAGCACTTTGAGGAGTGTGGGGATGTGTGTGGCTGACGAGTTTCAGAGGCCGGAAGAGCAAAGTTAAGTTTAAATCTTCTGTCATTTCAGTTCCCATGCAAACTGAGCTGTCTGGTAGCAGCAGCTGACCCCACCCAGCGTTCCCAATTAATGGAGTCAATTCCTTGAAAACCCCAGTCCCATCCTGCCGTGTTCCCCTGGGAACATTGGACATCTTTCCAGAAAGCCATTCCCACCCATGCTGACATATTCTTGGTTGAAGTTACAGAGTTTTTAGCACTGAATAACCAGCTTGCTTTAAAGCTGGGTTTTGTTTTTCCCCAAACCAGTGTTCATGCACCTGTCAGGTGTCTATTGTTTTCTGCTGTACAAATGCACTTTTAATTGTTGGGTCATAGCATTTTGACCTCACTTGCATGTAATGTACTCTGCTCATCACAGCCTTCTCATTGAAAAAGTGCTGAATTCTAAGTGTATTTCCTGGCTCCAGGATTGGTAACTCTGCCCTTTGGCATTAACAGACTATCAGGTTTCCACACCACAATGATTTCTCCCTGGAGGTGTGCACTTGTGTCTGCAGAATCCAAGAGGAAAGCCCTGCCCATCTCTCCGGCCTTCAGACTGGTAACTGTCCATGGGTTTTCCTGGCGTGGGAGGTTGATCCTCCTTTGATCTACCTCTTGCTGCTCCTGTGGGGTGGTGGAAGGAGCTGCTGTGCTCATCTGTGTGTGTGTGACAGGGGACATCCTCACCAGCATCAACGGCGTGAGCACCGAGGGCTTCGGCCACAAGCAAATAGTGGAGCTGATAAAGTCCTCAGGGAACTATTTGAGGTGGGTGTCTCTCCTTCTGCTGGGGTTTGGCCTGATATCCTCTCCATGAAGGCAGGAGCCTGCAGCCCCACAGCCCTGGGCAGCCTGAGGGGCACAAATCCTAGGGGCTGGGGAGAGACTCTGCTTCAGGGCCAGCATCCCCTGTTCCACAGGCTGGAGACCGTCAATGGGGCCCTGCTGCTGAGGAAAATGGAGCTGGAGACCAAACTGCAGGCGCTCAAGGTAACATCATTAATTCCTTGTTCCACTGTCAAATGGAGATGGCTGCTGTGGGGTCACTGCTGATGGGGCAGGCAGGTGTCCATGGGCCAGGGGGTCCTGGCAAGGGCTGACACCCTTGGGTTCCCTGCTGCCAGCACCCCCAGCCCCCCAGACCCCCAGCCCTGATCCCTCTGATATTACTTTTTGGAAACCTGGAATAGAGAAGAAACACTCACAATCCCAGGACTGCCAGGTGAGCTCAGGCTGGTCAGTTTGGGAGTAGGAATGTCCAGGTGCACAGAGCTCCCTGGACTGAGGAGGTGTCTCCTGTGGCTGTCCCCAGACACAGCCTCACCCGTTTGGTGTTTTTGCTCAGCTCTGCAGGGTTGATTTTGCCCCAGGAGCTGAGGGAAGAGGCGTTGCTGGGTGGTGTTTGGCCTGTGGCACTGGGGCTGTCAGGATTTCCAGTGGGGTGTGCCCAGCACAGGCAGGGGTGGTTGCTGTGCCAGTCCCATGCTGTGAGGATTGGAGAGGAAGGATGGGGTGCCTGGTGCTGGTGGCTGCTCCAGAGCTGGCAGGGCTGCAGGAGAGCGCTGGCATTGCCCCAGCTGGGTGAAGGTGGGGCCCATGCTCTCCAGGCTGTGAACTCTCCAGGTTTCAGGCTGCTCCTTTCCCTGGATGAGGCCAGTGCTTTGGCCAGAGCATCCTCAGGCACGAGTGACTTGTGTTTTCTGGAAAAAAATTGCTAAACTCCGGGAAAATTATCCAAGTAGAAGTGGGACACACGAGTGTTCCCTGTGGGTGCCCTGCCCTTTTACAGACTGTTTTCTGTCCGAGTGCTTTGTGTTTCCGCGGGGTGACCGAGCTGCTCCTTGTCCCCACAGCAGGCGCTGCACCAGCGGTGGGGGGAGCTGCGGGCGCTGCTGGCCCGGGAGCGGCTCCTGCTGCACGGTGCGTGTGGGGCCCCGGCCGGGCGGAAGCGGCGCTGCTGAAATCTCCCTGCCTTTTGCTTCCTCTCCCCTCCTGATGAGGCCCAGGGCTGGGCCTGGGAGCGCTTTTGTCCCGAGGATAATGAACTTGGCTGCTGCTTGGCCAGTGCGCACCCAGGGCTCTTTGCATCAGTCCTGGGACATGAGTTTATGTGGGTGGTAGAACCATTTCCATTCTTTCTTTGGCCGTGCCGGGGAAGAGGCTGGGTTGGGTGTTTTGGGGGCTGCCCGGGGAGCGGGGTGGAGGGAGCTCCTCACGGCCAGGAGCGGCTGCCCCGTGGGAAGGGGCTGCTCCTGTGCCGAGGGCATGAGGCTTCCCTGCAGGGCATCCTGCTGCCCTCGGGCCGGGACCTGACCGGGGTCGCTCTCCGGCTCTGCTTCCAGGGGAGGTGAACGAGAACGCCCTGCTGGGCACTCCGGAGCTGGCAGAGCCCGGCCCGGGCGGCGGCTGCAGCTCGCCCGGGCCCTTCTCGCCAGCCAAGCCCCGCTTCTCCAGCGAGAGCAGCTCCCGCAGCCGGCTCAGCTCCATGACCGTGGGCAGCGAGGACAGCTTCCTCCAGGGCAGCGCCTTCGAGGACTCGGGGAGCCTGAGCCGCCAGTCCAGCGCCGATGACGACTGCGTGTTCCCCAGGGACGGGGACCGAGCGGCCGCCAGGAGCTCCCTGCGCAGGAACCGCAGCATCAGCCTGGCCAGCAGCGGCTCCGTGTCCCCGCTCTGGGAGAGCAGCGGCTACTCCAGCAGCTTCGGGACCCTCCCGAGGAAGAGCAGGAGAGCCAGCGTTCGGAAGCACCTTTTGAAATTCATCCCGGGCTTTCACCGGGCAGTAGAAGAGGAAGAAAGTCGGGTGTGATGTCACACGTGTCACCTCGGTGTCACCTGGGCTCTGCGTGTTGGCTGAGGCTGCTGCTGGCCGGGGCACAGCGCAGGGCACTGCCCCAGAGAACAGCACTGATGAGATTCACACGGCTTTGGGGCTTTAATTATTTTCATTTTTAATCAGACCACGCTGCGAACCTCTTCATTAACGTGAAAAATGAGGGACTCCAAAATGTGAAGAACCTTTGCAGAGCTTCCTCAGCGAACTTTACTGTTAATAACAGTTTTTAATTGAATGCGAAATGGATAGCTATTTATTTCCTGTTACCGGAGTCAGTGTCTTCCAAAGGTCTTTAATAAAATGAGTGCTTCTGCCAAATCCAGTTGCAGAGTCCCGTTGGGAAGAGGACGGAGCCTGGAGCTGTGGCAGGGGCCCCTGGGCAGTGGTGCTCTGGAATGGCAGGGTTGCATCCTGGCAGCAATTGTACAAACTGATAACCCAGTCCTGGTGTGATCTGAGCAGCCACAGTCTCTGCCAGGTGCTGACATTCCATGCCTTGCCAAGCTGTGTCATTCCAAGGGATTTGGAGTGGAAAGGACCCTCCTGAGCATGCAGATGCCCCCAGACTCCTCTGCAGAGCCAGCGCAGGGAGGACAGTGGTGTCTGTGACACTGCCCAGAGCAGCTCTGTGTGTCTGACAGATTTGACCTCTCTAGGGCACAAGAGAAAAAAGGCAGAGGCTTGTCCTGCAGGGCTGAGCAGGACTGCTCTGCTTGAGCAGGTTGGTGACAGTCAGGGACTCCCTGGTGCTGTGCAGGTGACCCTGTCCCCCAGCGCCCCGGGGGCTGCAGGAGCTGCCCCTCGGCCCCGTGTTCCCACTGCTCTCTGCACTCCACACCCGCTCACATTTCTCCAGAAGCAGAGGCTTCAGGCAGTAAGGATCACCTGAGATCGTGTGTGAAGTGGGGTTTAATAATCATGGGCACAGATGTGAAGAAAAAGAGATTTTTTCTCTCCCTCTCAGTACATAGAAACCGGCTGTTTGTCCAGCCTGAGCAGCCTAATGATGTATTTCAAATGCTGGAAGCATCTTAAATACAATCCAAGGACCTTGGGTGACTCACTGCCTGTTGCCCGGGCAGCCTGTGCAGTTGTGCCCTCGGGCACCGCTGTGCCAGGCTTTTCTCCTGCTTAGAGACCACAGGTTAAATCCAATAGCTCCACACAAAAACAACCTGTTCCCAAAACTTCTCCAATTCGTGAACATTGCTAAGACAGAAGAGTCACTACTGGCCTCTGTAATTTCTGTGGAAAAGATTAAGAAGCTGGAAATATGGCACTGGGAAATATGGCACTGGGAAAGATGGCACTGGGAAATATGGCACTGGGAAATATGGCACTGGGAAATATGGGACTGGGAAATATGGCACTGGGAAATATGGCACCGGGAAATATGGTGTCTGGGAAAGCTGAGGGGCACTCAGGGGAGATGGAGGAGGATCGGGGGAGCTGGAGAAGCATCAGGAGAGCTGGAGGAGGATCAGGAGAGGTGGAGGAGGATCAGGAGAGGTGGAGGAGGATCAGGAGAACTGGAGGAGGATCAGGAGAGGTGGAGGAGGATCAGGAGAGGTGGAGGAGGATCAGGAGAGGTGGAGGAGCATCAGGGGAGCCGGAGGAGGATCAGGGGAGCTGGAGGAGGATCAGGAGAGCTGGAGGAGCATCAGGGGAGCTGGAGGACAGTCAGGAGAGCTGGAGGACAATCAGGAGAGCTGGAGGACAGTCAGGAGAGGAGCTCACATGGTTTGCACATGGGGGTGATGTCCTGTCCATGCTGTTGCACCGAGTGCCTGCAGTTCAGCCCGGGAGCCCCTCTGCTGTGGGTCCAGCCCCAGCCTGTGTGTTGGGGGAAGGTTCTGCTCCAACACCCACGTGGAGCTGAAGCCCATCCCCAGTCCAGGCTGGGGCTCTTTAGGTGCAGCTCTGGGCTCTGGAGCTGGTCACCAGGCACCAATATTTCTGCCTGTGATTTGCTGTCTCAAAAATGGAGTTCTACTTTTCATTGTCAATAGCACCAGCTGAAAGGAGAAAATAAATCAGAGATTGGTTCTATTTGTCCAAAATATCGAGTTAAAGGCAGGTGTTGGGGTGTCCAAAAGCAACCAGGGGCAGAAAAGGCAGAATATCTGGTGAGAATTGTTGTAGTGCCCAAAGGGAATGGACACCTCCAGCACTGAGAAAGGGACCCTAAATTATTGCAGTTTTACAGTCCAAAGGTGAGATTCCTTTTGGTATGAAAGAGGATACAGCTTGGGATACAGGCACTTACTGTGGGTATGGAAAGGCTGGAGGAGCCTGAACACCCCACAAACTCCAGTCAGACTGAACAAGGGCTGCCCTCCCAGCAGGCTGAGAGCTTTGGGTGCCACAAGATGACAGCATGACAGGTTCTCAGCCACGATCACAAACAGGATGTGGGTGACAAGCACTGAGCTCTGCTGTGCCCCAGCCTGTGGGGGAGGAAGGAGCTCAGGGGCCAGCCAAAGGGCTCAGAAAGAAAAGCAACCGCAACAGCTTTCTGAAATGGCATTTCTCCTTCAGAGAGTGCTTTGGGTGGGTCCTGCTCTGCCTCCTGGGCGCGGGGCAGGAGCAGGGTGGGTGTCAGGCAGGATGGGACAGTGACACCAGGGGCTGGGGTTCAGCTCCGTGTGCTCTGACCTGCTGCAGCCACACCCAGCCCTTCCTCTCCCCGCGGCTGCCGGGCCGCGCTCCCTGTCACACCCCGGTCACACCCCGGTCACACCCCGGTCACACCCGCTCCCGGGGCCCCGAGCAGATCGCACACGCGGTTACCGAGGGAGCTGAGCGCTCCCGGAGCCCCGAGCAGATCGCACACGCGGTTACCGAGGGAGCTGAGCGCTCCCGGAGCCCCGAGCAGATCGCACACGCGGTTACCGAGGGGGCTGAGCCGCGCCTCGGGGCAAAGGGGGCTCACACCTCATCCACAGAGAGCCGGGAGTGAGCCCGGCACGGCCCAGCTGCTGTCAGTGGTGCCACCTCCAGCTGCTGTTAGAGGTGTCACCTCCAGCTGCTGTTAGAGGTGTCACCTCCAGCTGCTGTTAGAGGTGTCACCTCCAGCTGCTGTCAGTGGTGCCACCTCCAGCTGCTGTCAGTGGTGCCACCTCCAGCTGCTGTTAGAGGTGTCACCTCCAGCTGCTGTTAGAGGTGTCACCTCCAGCTGCTGTCAGTGGTGCCACCTCCAGCTGCTGTCAGTGGTGCCACCTCCAGCTGCTGCCAGTGGTGCCACCTCCAGCTGGTCTTAGTGGTGCCACCTCCAGCTGCAGCTGTGCCCCACCAGATTGGACAGAACAAAGCTTTTTCATTTTTAGAAGCTTGAAGAGGCAGAAATCCACCCCGTGGGTTTGTGCAGCAGGAAGTTTTCCCTGCTCTTGAGAGGGGTTTTGCCCAGCTGTTTAGAGCTGCCTGCAGTGGGAAGAGCCCACAGATGCCTTTTCCTTCTGCGATCCTGTGGGGTGCTGGGGCAGCCCAAATGATCCTGTGACAATAGAAGGGAACCTTCTCCTCTCCAGTCTCCAGACCTTGCTGGGTACTCAGCCTCTCCTCCTGAGGGCACCAACCTCTGCATGTTGACAGCTCACGTTCAAACCTGATCATTCACTTTTCTTGGACAAAGTTTTCCAGCAAAGGATGGATTTTATAAATCCATCACACCAAACTAATTTTAAAACAATAATGAAAACTTGTTGATTTAAATGCACAAATTCAAGACATGAGCAGAAGCAGTGGAAAGTCTTTGGGTCCATTTCTAATCAGGGGCTGAACTCGACAAGAGGATTTCCAGACCCTAAAGCCCAAAGATACCAGAAATGTTGTATTGCACAAACACAGAATGTCATTCACAGCAGGAGATTACACTGTTATGTAAACCTGGCTTTGGGCACCAGGGCTGAAACAAGTTCAGCTGCGGTCAGAAAAGTCCCAGTGCTGCTCGGGTGATTCTCCAGCGTCCCTCTGCAAAACGCTCCACTCTCAATCCTGCCAGCCTTGGGTCTGACTGAGAGTTACTGAGACAATCATGGAATGTCTGGGGTTGGAGGGGACCTTAAAGCTCTCCCAGTTCCACCCCTGCCATGGCCAGGGACACCTCCCACTACCCCAGGGTGCTCCAAGCCCCATCCAGACTGCCCTGGGACACCTCCAGGGTTCCAGGGGCAGCCATGGCCCCTCTGAGCAGGGCTGGCTGCCCCAGGGGCTGGGCTGGGTGTGGGTGACAGAGTGACACCGCGCTGTACGTGGGGCTTGTGCCCGTCCCACCACCAGGGCTGCTCCCCAGAGGGCAAAATGAGCCCATTGTGCCCCAGGGCATGGCGAGGTTCATCCACATGAGGTTCATCCATGGTGAGGTTCATCCATGGCGAGGTTCACACAGTGAGGTTCATCCACATGAGGTTCATCCACAGCAAGGTTCATCCACCACGAGATTAATCTATGGTGAGACTCTTCCATGCAAGGTTCATCCATGGTGAGGTTCATCCTTGATCCACACAAGGTTGATCCAGGCGAGGTTGATCCACACAAGGTTTATCCCCACAAGGTTCATCCACAGTGAGGTTGATCCACGGGAGGTTCATCCACACAAGGTTGATCCTCATGAGGTTGATCCACGGGAGGTTCATCCACACAAGGTTGGTCCAGGCGAGGTTGATCCCCACGAGGTCCATTCCCAGGAGGTTCATCCACGGTGAGGTTGATCCACACAAGGTTCATCCACGGGAGGTTCCCCGGAGCAAACCCGCTGGGGAATGTTAAGCGGGTTAGGTGGCAGGGCTGGGGAAGGTGGTCACCCTCCGGGGATTAGGGGTCGGAACAAAGGCCGTCCCTGTGACCAGCGGGGACACAAAGGGCCATTGTGCTCAGAGCACAAACTCCTGTTTATTCCCTCGGGGCTGACATGCCCACAGCCCCGCTCTCCAGGCCAGCACAAAAGCTGCCTTGCTTCAGATTGTTTGTTTATGTAAATTATAATGGTGCATTTAATTATGCAAGGGCAGAGCCTGGGCTACAGGGGAGGTGCTGATTGGGCTGGCAAGCCCCGGGCACAGCGGATGGTGCGGGCTCGGCAGGGGAGACGCGCCAGGGCCACTCGCAGGGGACAGACACCGGGGCAGAGGGGTGAGGAGCAGCTCCCACCCCGGGGCAGAGGGGCCCGGGGGAGCAGGGCCCCGCTCGGTGGGCACAGCTCTCAGCATGACAGAGGAGGCCCCCGCCGCTGCCACCACCCCGGCGTGCAACGGGAGCGTCCCCCTGGAGGACGGCCCGCTCCAGGGCATCGGCGGCATCGAAGAAATTGCAAAATCTGTGGGGACAGTCCCGTATGCAAATGCAGAAATGAGCCCTGATACCTCACCTGCAAAGGAAAATCAGGAGGAAAATAGAAATTCATTGGCAGAGGACATCACTCCTGAGAGTTTTGCTGGAGAGAAGCAATGCCAAGGTATCGTACGGGGCTGCCTGTCAGGTGTTGGGAGAGAAAAGTTCTTTTTTATCTATAGCCTGATGAGTAACAGGATGTGCTGTGTGTTAGTCAAAATTCGTAACTTGTGGTAGCTGTAACAATGATTTGGAGTATTTCAGAATCTGGGACACATTTGAGGGGTGCAGTGAAAAGCTCATAACTAAAGAAATGAGCAATTCTAAATCTGCTCTGAAAATCTGCCCATCTGCAGCCATTAAAACCTGATTGTAATCACTAATTGCTCCATCAGCCCATGTCTTGTGCTTTGTGTTTCCCAAAGAAAAGCGAGAGGAGAGCGTTGGGACACTACAGCAGGGACCAGCGGATATCCAGGACACAGGGACCAATGGCCAGGGATCAGGGGAAGGTAATGCAAAAATGCCATCTGATGTGGGGTTTCCCTGATGTGTAGCAAATAGACAATGGATGTAGGTAGTTATTGTTTTTTTTAATTGGCTCAGACCCTTCTATTCCAGACAGCAGTGGCTCATTCCTCACCTGTGAGTTGCTGCACTTTGTCTTCCTTGCAGAGGTTTTAACATTTCTCATTGATCATGGGGTGTTCAGGCATTGTGGGGTCTGCAGCCAGGAGGTCCCCAGCAGCCTCAGGAGGCTGGGAGATGCTCTGTCCTCTGCTCCATGCTCAGAGGAGAACCTCGTGAGGCTGCTGGTGTTCTTTTCCTGCCTGATTCACCAAGTGTTGAATCCCCCAATGGCAAAGCAGCCACATAAAATTGCTCTCCTAAACCCCTGCTCCTGGGCCTTGCTATGCTCGTTTCTGGGTGAGAATGGTGGAAATGAGCAGGAGCCAAGGCTGGAGCCTCAGCTGCCTCCTGTGGTGAGCGGGGCTGCAGGGGGGTCACTGCCCATCCTGTAGTGAGTTAAAAATGTACTGAATATATACAGAAATGAAGGTGTTTAATTCACTATGCAAACTGCAGCCCCTTCT
Source organism: Cisticola juncidis (assembly GCA_013400215.1). Classification (NCBI taxonomy): domain Eukaryota; kingdom Metazoa; phylum Chordata; class Aves; order Passeriformes; family Cisticolidae; genus Cisticola; species Cisticola juncidis. Next base: position 179,016 of record VXBR01010512.1, read on the forward strand.
CCAAAAGGAGGAGTGTTTTATGGCGTGTGTCTAGAGAACAGTCACATCTCTCCAAGGGGGCTCTGGGCATTTTTCCTGTCCTCATCTCCCACCACAGGCTCCTCCTGTCTCGTTGGCTTTGGCAGTGGTGGGACAGGGGTGGCTGGACCAGGAGCTGCTGGTGATCCTCTGCCCTGAGCTTTGAAATGGCTCTAAATGAGCCACGGGCTGTGCCCACAAGCAAAACCTGCTTCCACTCACAAAAGAGAAAATATCCGAACGTTTGTCATGGGCAGATTAATATTTCATAGCAACTGCCTAGGCTGTGAGGAGGTGAATAGTGGTGGAGGCTTTCCCACTTTGAGCTGACATCCATATTCCAGCTGTGCTGCTTTAGGAGCTCACAATAAAACCTATTAAAGGATCTCTTATGGACCCCCTGCACCCGCCCTGCAACCACAGCACTTTATCTCGAAATTGCAGGCAGCTTTTTAGTACCCAACCAATTTAGTCTAATTAATACTCTGGACCCCACAGGCAAAACCTTGAATAGACCATTTGTTGCGACACTAAAGCATCATTAACCACAGAGACGTGCCAAGCAGGGCAAATGGGAGATGGCCACTGCAGCCGGGGTGGCCACTGCCGAGGGAGGGACACGCCCCGTTGGGGCACAGCTGGGCCCTTCCCTTCCCTTCCCTTCCCTTCCCTTCCCTTCCCTTCCCTT
>VXBR01010512.1:180486-194411 GCA_013400215.1 Cisticola juncidis
CCCTGTGTGCCCCGTGTGGCGCAGGGCCCCTTGGCACAGCGGGCACGGCCCCGGCGGCCGCTCCGGGCAGCGAGGGGCCGGAGATCCGGGCGGGCAGCGCCGGCACCGGAGGGAACGCGGCCGAGGAGGCGGAGGAGGAGGAGGAGGAGGACACGGAAGAGGATGAAGTTCAGGTGATTGAAATCAAGAAGGAGAACAGCGAGGGGTCCCGCCTGCAGCAGCCAGAGAGCGCCAAGGAACCATCGCCCCCCGCCAGCCCCGGCTGCAACTCCCCGCTGGAGAAAGCGGGGCAGCAGCCCAGCCTGGGGAAAAAGAACGACATCTCCAGACACAGCTATTCCAGATACAACACAATCTCCTACCGGAGGATCCGTAAAGGAAACACCAAGCAGCGGATTGACGAGTTTGAGTCCATGATGCACCTATGAACTGAGGGGGGAGTGCCTAACGCACCAAGCCTTGGCTCTGGGCTTGGTTTTACTTTGCTCCCCAAAACGTGTCTCTTCACACAAGGTCACTGCTTTTCTCCTTTTTGTATATGATTTATAATACACTGTGAAAATTTAACATCTTGGCTTTGACAGGGGCAGAGGCATCCATAGCGCAGGAAAATAAATAATCAGTTTGCTAAATACACACCCGTTGGATTTTCAGGTTATCCTCTTGTTTTCTCTCTACCTTTATGACCGTGTTGAGACCACGGAAGGCTGGAGCTGGACGGGGCTGCTCTGGGTGCCCATGTGGAGCCAGGGCAGAGGGCACAAAAGGCACGGCGGCTGGGCTCACCCTTGCTCTGTTTTGAAGTTTGTCTGCTGTCCCGGTGCTCTGTTTTGCAGTCTGTCTGTCCTGGTGCTCTGTTGTACACTCTGTCTGTACCTGTGCTCTGTTTCTCAGTCTGCCTGTCTGTCCTGGTGCTCTGTTTTGCAGTCTGTCTGTTCCGGTGCTCTGTTTCACACTCTGTCTGTCTGTCCCGGTGCCTGTGGTGCCCTCTGCCAGCCCTGTCTGTCCCCCCGGTGCTGGGGACACCCCCAGGCCCTGGGGCAGCTGTGGGTGCTGCTGGTGGTGCTGGCAGTCAAAGTACCTTTCCCGCCAGCCTGGGGTGGCTTTGGGCAAGGGTACGAGACCGGTACCACCCCCAGAGGCACAGCCGGGGTCGGGGCCGGCCCCGAGGGCAGCAGCTCCGCTGGCACCTCCCTGGCTGTGCCTGGGTGCAGCTGTGAGCCCGGCCCCTGCCAGGAACATCTGCTGAGCCAATGCCACCAGGTCAGACTCTCCCAGGTGTCTCCTCGATTTTCATCCTAGGGTTAGATGCAAAATTTTAGAGGTTATTTTGCCAAAACCAGGTGAGTTTTAATCCATTATTTTTGTCTCTCCTGGACGTTACCCTTCTCCATTTGAAAGACCTTTGTGTCACCACCATGCAGTAGTGGCAACCTTTTAAAACTATTTTTGTTTTACGGTCAGATTTGTCTGGAGTTGGGACTTAGCTTTGCACTTGTCATCCCAGAAAGCATCTGGGAAAGCTGAGAACAGCTGGCAAGGGAGAGGAGGCAAGGATGGAGTTATACAGTGGCCTCCTGCAGCCATAAGTGCCTTTTTAAGGATTAGTTTTACATCTCCAGCAGCACTGAATATCGCTTTGACTTTTCTTGTTCTACATAAAGGCAATTATTTATTGGCAACGTGAAAATAATACAGGGCAATTCTGCATTGTGCCAGCAGACATAGCCCTCATTGTGCCATTCACACTTGTTTATTTGCTCCTTGGCCTGGGGAAGTTCTGAGCTTTGCTTGTACCAACTTATACTGCGGGTCTGTTCCCGCTGACAGCTGCTCGGGGGTGACACGTCCCCCCTGAAGATGGGAGTACCCTGGTCCCAGGCAGGGCCACACCGGGCAGGGCTGGAGCAGCCTGGGACAGTGGAAGGTCCCTGCCCGAGGCAGAGGGGTGGAACGAGGTGAGCTGAAGGTCCCGTCTAACCCAAACCACTCAGATTCTGTCAGTCCTTGTGCCCATCCCCGGAGCTTTCGGAGGGAAGGGCTCCCCAAGACCTTCAGAATTCTTGGCCTCGCTTTCCACCTTCTTTGCAAAGCAGCGCTCGCTCGGCCGGGACCTGCAGCGCCATCTCCTGCTTTCCTGGTAAAAGAGTAAAAGCGGAAAATTTAAAGTGCTGGGGTGCTCGGGGGGCCGAGAGCCCTTCCCCCTTTCCTGACCTCCTCACAGGTGTGCTGTGAGCAGCAAGGGGCTCACAGGCAGTGAAAGCAGAGACGGGGAGCTGGACCCTGGGCACGGCGGAGGGCAGCCGGGCAGGGAGGGCACGGCGAGGACAAGGGACATGCAGGGGGCTGAAAACTTGTCCCTTGGAGCAGAGGCGCGTCCAGGCAAGGCCGCCCGGGGCATGGCAGCCACAGCCCCAAAGCCCTTTTTCCCCGGTGCGGGCTGATGCAGGCGGGTAAGAGGCAGAGCCCTGCGGGGACTGCTGGTGACAGCGGCCACCACACCCGCAGCAGTGCGGCTGCAGCAGCCACTCAGCTACTGCCCTTCCCCGCCCCGAACGGGAGCCAGCACCACCATGCACCAGGGGAACTGGTGCTCTGAAGGCTCCTCCGGGGGTGATGCTTTACGGTTCAGCCGGGCAGTAACTCGGCAGGAGCCCCTAGGGAGGGTCCAGGTGGGTCAGATTTAACACACTGTGCTCGGAGCAAGCAGCCTCATCTATTATCTTTTATTCCTTTTTTTTAAATTATTCCCCCAGTTTAACACCGGGGACACCAGGGCCCTGTCCCCATCCCACGCTGGGTGTTTCCACCCAAGGAACCTTTCCCGGCCCCGCTGCTCCCGCAGCCGCAGCCCGGGGTGCGGTGCCCGCCCGGGGTCCGCGGGGAGCAGCGGCACCGCCGCGCCTGCCGGAAAAATGCGCTCGTTTCTGGAAGAGTGGGCTGACTGGTGCCGTGGGAATGCTCTAGTACCGAGCAGCAGCAGGGCCCAGCTCAGTGCCAGCAGCCCCAGGCAGCCCGCAGTCCCCGAGCACAGATCCAACAGGGAAGTGAGCATTTACAGGAGCGGGGCAGCGCTGTGCGAGTGACAGGGCTGGCGATGGGATGTGACCGTGACATATGACTGCCTGGTGCCTGCCCGGTGACAAGTGATTGAATGTCAGCAAACAGAATTTGATGAAATTCATGCTCCTGATATGAGCTGACTGCCCAAACAATGTCTGTGTCATTTTTCTGATGGTGACTGCAGGCTAGCTGCGCTGAAGGAGGGAGAGAAAATCAGGAAGACAGTTGGAATAGGAGTCAACTGGGAAAATCTGCTGGGCCAGTCAATATTTTGGCAGACTGAGCCTGTCAGATGCTGTCAGCACTGATCCACCACGTCAGAGGGAGTGTTGTGCCAGGGCCCTCTGCAAACCCAGGGCAGAGGCAGGGCTGTGAGGCAGGGTGGGGGCTCGGCCGTGCTCACCGGGAGCAGGGAGTGCCCTGCTCAGCCCAGGCACCCAAGGGCTCCTCAGCAGCCCCTCAGCTCAGCTCAGGGCAGTGGGGCAGGAGGAGAAGGGCTGCCTCCCACTGCAGCCCTGCAGGGTACAGAGATCAGCATCCCACAGCAGGAATTCACAATGGGAACAGGGTAGAAATCCTGCCTGGTGTTACATGCTCTGGATCTTACAACCTTGGCACACAGAATTTATTCTGCCATTGAATCCATCCCGTCGGTGACTGGTGATGCAATTTGGAGATGAAGAACTTCACAGGACAGACAGCACTTGCCCATGACAGAGAGTCCAGAGGGAGTTTGGTGTGTAGAGCCTGGCTGTGCTGTGCAGCCTGGCCTGAGGGCAGCAGCAGTGCTCCTGCAGAGCCCCCAGAAAGCCACAGGGCTCGGGGACATGGCCGGGGTCCTGGCAGCCCCAGGGATGCCCTGGGATGAGGAGCTCCTGGTGTGTGCCTCTGGCAAGAAGCACGATAAACCTCTGGTTCCCTGCTCCACAGCTGCTGTCCCCACCAAACAAGGCAAGGCAGGTGTGTCCTGGCTGTCCCTGGCACAGGCAGGGACTGCTCAAGGCCTCTCCCGCAGCCCCTGCGTGGGGCTGACCCCCATCCACCTCCCACTGTAAAGTGTGGGCGTTATTGATGTGAGCTGATTCCTCACAGAACCCTGATCCTCGCCTGTCACACAACAGGTCCCACAGGGAGGGATCCTGTGGCCAGATCCACTGTGGACGTGGTGTTGGATTTTTTTTATGCATTGGTCACCAAAATTCCAGTTTCTGTGGTGGAATTAGCAGCCCGGTTTGCTGCTTCCAGACTTACTGAAGTATTCCTGCAGGTTGTGCTGCTGTCGAGGGAAACTGAGGGATGTTTGCTTACAGTAGGATGGGGACTTCAGAAAATATTTCCATTTAATGATACAGAAAACGAGTTTTTCCCAAAGTCTCCCACGGCGAGGGAAAACAACGCCGATCTGTTGAGGCACTGCCACACCAGCGGCGCTGCCCTGGGTGCTCGGATCCCTCCAGGAGCTGGTGTTAAATCTCGGATTTCAGTTCTCCCTTGGAAACGCCCGTCCCCTTCGGGAGCGGCCATCAGCCCCAGTGAGACCTGGCTGAGCCCGTGGTGTCCCCGCGGTGCTGCCCTCAGTCCGCGTGGTAGCTGCCAAACCTCCACTTCTGGTGGGCGCTGGCGGGGTCGCAGCCCCTCACCCTCAGCGCTCTGAACGAGGGCTCCACCTCCAGGCACGCCGGCTGCGGGAGGTGCTGGTGCTCCGAGATGAGGTGGTCGGTCTGCGGGAGAGACAGGGAGGGCTTAGGGGGGCCCGGCTTAGGGGGGCTCAGGCTTAAAGGGACTCAGACTTAGGGGGCGTTCAGACCTTGGGGCTCCTGCAGCAGCAGCAGCAGCTCTGCTTTCCCTCAGGCAAGCCCAGCTCCTCACAGGGTGCCCTTTTCTGCTGCTCCCCAGTACCTGAGGTGTCTCTGCTGACCAACAGGGACTTTGGTGTGGGATCCAAGCCTGCAGCTGTCACTGAGCCAGGACACAGAACAGCTGTTGTGCCTCCTGGCTTTTCCTTCCCTGGGAGCAGAGGGATGAGCTCTCTCACTGTCTGTGGGGCAGGTGCCATGCAGGGGAGTCACTGGGGTGGGATTTGCTGCAGAGGCAGTGTGCAGCAGGAGACTGATTTTGTGTTTTAGTCTGGTGGCTGAAGAACACAGCTGTCACTGTGGGTAACCCAGCCCCGGAGCTCAGGAGCTGGGGCAGGACCCTGGGCACTGAAAGAAGGAAGAGTCTGAGTGACCTCCATCCACCCTTTTGCTTTTCACATCTGCTTGGATTAACCTCTCTAAGCCCCTGGCCAGCCAGGTGATGCTGCAGGGGCTGCCACAGGCAAGGGACATTGCTGTGCCCCTCCCTGCACTGCAGTGATCCTCAGGAGTAGCTCACCAACACCGAGGTGAAACATTCCTGATGTGATGGGGTCTGGGCAGAAGCTGCATCCCTGTGCAGACAGGAACTGCACTGCACATCCTTTGACAAAGCAATGCCTGATGTCAGGAGAGGCAAAGCACTGGAACCCCTTTAGGCAGCAGCCACTGAGCTCTCCTCAGACTCCTGTTGCTGGCACCAGTAAAAGAGCACCACCAAATCCATCTCACCCTCAGCTGAGAAATCAAGCTGGAACAGGAGACAAGACCTGCCCATGCCCCATACAGCTTCCTGGGCATTTCTGCATATTTTTCACAAAGGGAAATGACAATTTCACAATTTTCAATAAATGGATAAAATTTTTTCTGTATTTTTCCCTAAAGACTCAAGGTGAGACTGTGGCATTCTCGCATTCAACACTTCAGGCTGAAGAAACCAAAGGGGAACAGGAAATTGTCTGTATATTGAATGTGTAATTTTTTCTTTCTTAAGTGAAGAGTGTTTTTTCTCAACAATAAACTGTGCCATTTGAGAGCATTTTGGACAGCTACTTACACCAGGCTGACAGAGGTACAGCCATGACTCTCTGTGCAGCTCAGGCAATTAGTGTAAGTATCCATTCTTTTCCTTTCCATAAATGCTGCCTTTGAAAACCCCTGTGAGCCGAGAGCCAATCGATGCTGCCTCATCTCCCTCTAAGTGCTATTGACAGTCTCTGTGTCACACCAGGCTGTTTTGCTGCTGCTGTGGCAGTGCCTGCCCTGTCCCCACGTCCCCAGCCTGGCTGCCCTGCCAGCACTGGGATGGACACAGCCCTGGCAGAGGGCACCAGGAATGTGGGGGGCTGGCACCAGCACCTCTCTCAGTGCACAGTGACCCTGGCAAAGCAGGCAGCAGAGGGTGAGGCAGCCCCGTGCCAGGCTGTGCCCTGTCAGTGCCCTCCTGGCACAGTGACCATCCCAGGAGGGCAGGACTCATCCCTGACCCACCCTGCTGTGCTGCAGCATCACTCACCAGCCCTGGCTGGACAGTGGCCAGGCTGTGCCCTGTCAGTGCCCTCCTGGCACAGTGACCCACCCCAGGAGAGCAGAGCTCATCCCTGACCCACCCTGCAGCATCACTCACCAGCCCTGGCTGGACAGGCTGTGCCCCTGGCAGTGCCCTCCTGGCACACTGACCCACCCTGCAGCATCACTCACCAGCCCTGGCCGGAGAGTGGCCAGTGACCTGTGCAGCCAGGCCAGGCTGCGGCTCCTGCCCTGGCAGTGGCGCAGGCCCACGGCTCCCACGACGCCGGACGGGGCAAGGCAGAGCTCCCCGTGCTGGATCAGCCTCAGCCAGGTGTAGTTGAACCTCTGGTTCTGAGGGGAGGGAGCAGGAAGAGACACGGCCCCGTCAGGCCCCCTCACAGGGCTGGCTGGGACAGCCACAGCTCCCCATGGCACCTGTGCCAGGGCTTCCCCAGCCTCCCGGCCAGGAATTCCTGCCCAGTACCCCACCCATCCCTGCCCTCTGGCATGGGAAGCCATTCCCTGTGTCCTGCCACTCCGGGTCCTTCTCTGGCCCTCTTGGAGCCCAGGCACTGACAGGGCTCTAAGGTACAGCTGGAGGTTCAGTATCTGCACACGAATCACTGGCTGGTATTTAAATGTTCCTCTGTTTTCATGTGCAAACTCACAGCTTTATCAAACTTTCCTGACCAGCTGAATTTGCTGTTTCTGACACTGTTGTTTGCTACAGGCTGTGCCAGCAGGCAATTCCTGCCCCTCGCTGCTCCCATGCATGCCTGGCCATGTCCCCGGGTGGGGAGGGGACAGGAGGGGACAGGAAGGGACAGGCCACCTCGGGGAGGCTCCAGGCCAGCGCCACAGGCAGTGTGACACACCCAAGGTGCGAGCAGGTTGTGCTTACCGTGTTGTTAACATCACACTCCTCAAAAGCCAGGGTGGAGCCTTCCACAGTGATGCATCCTTCCAGGCCCATGTTAATGAGCTGGGAAACAGAAACAAAATGCAGATTCAGACATAAATTCCCGAGAAGGGGGAAGAACGTTACACTGCACCGACCCTGCTGGGTTCACAGCACTTTGGTTAACACTGTTCACATAACCAAGGGGGGCAGAAGGCTCCAGACCAGGTTGGACCGGGCTTGGAGCAACGTGGTGCAGTGAAAGTGTCCCAGCCCAGGGCAGGGGATGGAATAAGCTGAGCTTTAAGGTCCCTTTCCACCTAAGCCATTCTGGAATTCTGTGGTGGAGGAGAAGGGGAGCCTGACCCGGTTTCTCTCACCAGGCGCCAAGCAAGGGGCTTGTGGGGGCAGCATTGAATCCAAAACGACTTTAAAGTCTTCTCTGCCCACTGCCCCCGGAGAGGCGCAGGTTCCGTGCCCGGAGCGCTGCCGGTCCCTCCTCCCGGCCCCGCAGCGCCGGGAACGCGAGCGGCTGCTGCGCTCTGCTGGCGGCGGAGCCGTGCTACAGACCCTGCACCTGGAGACCCTGCACCTACAGACCCCGGCCCTACAGACCCCGGCCCTACAGACCCTGCACCTGGAGATCCTGCACCGACAGACCCCGACCCTACAGACCCTGTCCTTACAGACCCTGTCCCTACAGACCCTGTCCCTACAGACCCCAACCCTACAGACCCTGCACCTGGAGACCCAACCATACAGACCCTGCACCAACAGACCCTGCCCCTACAGACCCCGCACTGCAGTGTGGCCCCCGAGCCGGGGCAGGGAGTGAGGGCAGGATCCCCTGGGACCCCCTTCAATGCAGGACTGCCCACCATGGAGGGATTTCTCACCCCAAGGACACATCCAGCTCTGGGGTGCATCCCACCCTGGGCACACATCCTGTCCTGGCACTGCCGTGTGCCCTCCCAGCCACCCAAACACCCAGCCAGCTCTCCAGGGGAAATGATCCCTTCTGTCCGTGACCTGTTTCTTCACAGAAGCTCTGGAATCCCGGCCCCTGTGCGGTGTCAGACACCCAGAATGCTGCCAAGGGCCGGGAAGCTGCACAGCAGCAGCAGCAGCAGCAGCAGCAGCAGCAGCAGCAGCAGCAGCAGCAGCAGGGGGATGCTGCCCAGGCACAGCCACCCCAGAGCCCTGTGGAGCCCTCGGGTACCCACCAGCCCAGTGGCCTTAACCAGGGGAGCCTCCAGGTCGGGGTAGACGTTCTCCAGGTACCAGCGGAAGCTCTTGCACTGCAGCCTCCTGCGCAGCTGGACCTGCTGGCTCAGGTCCCCGAGGTCCAGGCTGCCCAGCAGGTGCAAGGCGTGCCCGTAGAACAGCTCCTTGTACTCGTCCAGCCACACCTCGGCCACGCGCGCCAGGTTCCGCTCCACCGTCCTCACCCGGTCCCTCGGGAAGGAATAGGGGTTGTCATTCCTGAAGATGTGCCCCACTCTGGAGCACGGCACAATCTCGATCTCTCCTCCACACATCCAGACCTGAGGGACAGAGGTCACTGATGGGGACACGAGCTGGCAGTGGGCGCTGGCTTTGTGCAAGCCAGGAGGGAAGCAGAGGCTCGGGTGCCCAGGGAGATGGGGTGTCCAGCAGGGACTGTTCCTGGGGGGCCCTGCCCAAGCCCCAGCACTGACCCCGGCTGGCAGGGGTACAACTGAGTGACAGTCACCCACCTTGAATGAAATCTCCATATTCTCCCCTCCCCAGACATCCAGTCCTGGGTCGTACATTCCCAGCTCAAAGAAATACTTCTTATCGATGGAGAAGAGGCCACCGGCCATGACGGGGCACCTGGGAACAGAGAGGTCACACGGAGTGTCAGTGACAGTGACAGAGGGGGCACTGGGATGGCTTTACCTGGCCTGAAAGCAGGGATGGGCAGGAAGGGAAAAAGGCAGTGGAACGCTCTCCTTTGAGGAGTGCTGTGCTGTGGAGGGGGAGAAAGGCTTCCTGGGTTTGCCCATGCCTGATGTGGGATTGCCTGTGCCTCAGCTGTCCTGGAAAGCAGTTTTGGCCACAAAGGAACAACACCTGGCCTCAAAGGGGCCTTTGCTGCTAAATTACTACCAGAGGAACAGGCTGGTTTGCAAAGCTCCCACAATTGGTTTTTTTACCTTATTATATCAGTCTCCTTGATTTTATTTTTCTCAATGACCTCCTGTGGAATCTGCCTCCATCCGAAATTCATTGGCCACGTAAAAATCCCACGCTGGAAGTTGTCCACGGTCATGTAACTAAACAGAGAAAAGATTGGGCTGACTAATTCTGAGTCACATTCCTGATTGAAATGTCACCCCTAATGAGTGAAGATGAATATCTGTAGGTAATTAAACCAGGATTTTAACAAATTTCATCAGGAATCCTCTTCATGTACTAAAAGCTGTGTAAAAGTGAAATGGTGATGAGCGTGGGCCACATCCACAGCCACTGTGATTTCTGGTGTCAGCAATGTTCTGTGTCTCCTGTGGGAAGCTGCTGGGGCTGGGGAGGGCTCTGGAGCCACGGATCTGCTGCGATGGATGCGCTGCAGTCCCAGCCAGGTCTCGCTCAGGACCAGCCCAGGCTGTGGCACTGCCAGGGAGCCTCACCTCATGTCCTTGTCGCTGATGACCTCGATGACGGGGCAGGCCACCTTGGAGGGGCGCAGGCGGACCCTGTCCAGCAGCGGCTCCAGCCACCCCACGTTGCACTCCACGTGCGAGTCCAGGAACGTCAGCACGGAGCCTGTGGCACAGGGGATCAGCCCCGGGCACAGCCACCAGCAGCCTCTCCAACCCAGCCCCACAGCTCCCCTGCACCCTGCGGGCTCAGCGTGCTGCTGGCTGTGCCACAACCCAGCTTGGCTCCCCAGCCTGCCCAGCCATGGCCAAGAGCATTTTCTCCCTGCTTGGCAGGGCAGCTCCTGGCAGAAATGGCCATTTCGGTGCTGACACCGCCCGGCTGGGGCAGGCGGTGGCACCGGGGCTGGAGATTCTGGCAGAAGGACACCCCTGGTGCATTGGGAGGGACAAAGGCAGCGCTGCAGAGGGATGCCAGCACTCGGGGGTCCCCACACAGCTGGCACATGGTGCCCGTCCCACCTGTGGCCATCTGGGCTCCCGCCAGCCTGGCCCGGATCAGGCCGTGCCTCTCCTTGAGGCGCAGGATCTTCACCTTCGGGAACCGCGACATGTACGCGTCCAGCTGCTCCTTCAGGTACTCTGCAGGGGACAGAGGGGCTGCCTGAGCCACTGCCACCCCTGAGGGGAAAAGCCACAAGCACATGTCCCCTGGGAGCGCCTCCAGGCACGCCAGGCCCTCGGGTCTGGGGTGTGAACATCTGGGCACAGGGCACAGCTTTGTGTGTGCCTGGTGTGAGCTCTGGAGCCCATCTGAGACAGCACCTTATGGAGAACCAGCAGTGGGGAAACAACATCATTCCCAAATTGTGAACTCAGCAGAGTGGAAGCCTCGCCAGGCAGGGGTCAGGTACCAGCTGAAATGCTGACAGAAGGCACAGTGCAGCCAGATCCCAGCTCACTGCTGCTCCCACTGTGGCCCCCTCTCCTCTGAGCCACCCGCAGTGTCCCCACTCTGGAACACGGGGCACTGCCTGGGAGCTGCACACTGAGGGCCGGGGGCATCTCCTGATTGAGAGGCCCTTGAGCCAGGACGCCCCAAAAATGAATGGGCTGGGCAGGACCCAGTTCCCTGGCGCTCCTGGAGCCTCTGGCAGCCTCTGCCTTCATCCCCCACAGCCAGGCCCAGCACCCCCCTGTCCTCTGACCCCCTCAGCCCCCACGCAGGCCACGGATGCACTTCAATACAGCAGAAGAAGAAAATGTGATTTCTCTCCTACTCAGAATTGAGTTACAGAGCACAAATTGCATTTTGCCCTCAAGTTATATTATTTTCATAAGGCAGCAGAGGGCTCACCCACCCTTGGTGCTGGCGTCGTCCACCAGGATGATCTCGTGCAGCAGGCGCGGCGGGGAGCGGCCGAGCACGCTGTGCACGGAGCGCAGCAGCGCCGACCACACCTCGTCCACAAAGCACATGATGACCGAGGTGCTGGGCAGGTCATCGTGCACCTGCTGCTCAGAGCACCTGCAACAGCAACACGGGCTCAAGGTGGGGACAGTCACACCCCTGGAGACCTGCAGGCTTGGTGCTTCTGGGAAAATGGGGATGGGGAAATGCCCAGCGTGAAATACAGAGGGAAAGCCCTGCAGGGTTGGGAGGGGAACAGAGGGGTGAGGGGGGATCCCCACACACAGTCCCAGGGCCCCTCTCATGGGCAGCCCCACAGGACAGGATGGGCTCACTTGGTTCTGGCAGGAACCTCTTCTGAAGGAAATTTAGAGATATTTCAGGGCATCACAGTTAATCAGAAGTGCTTGGGCTAAGTGAAATTCACCCCAGAATTACTCTCTGTCACAATCCTTGAGATGTGTCTTTCTGTCTCAGGGAGGTCAGTGGGCAGAAAACACCAAAATGTCAGTTTTGGATGCAGTCCTGCCTCACCTTGCTGGGCAGATGGTGTGCAGAACTGGGGCATGCCCCCTTTGTCCTCTGGAATAGTTTGGGTTGGAAGGGAATTTAAAGTCCATCTCCTTCCATCTGCTCCCATGGGCAGGGACACCTTCCACTAAGCCAGGTTGCTCAGAACCCCATTCAGCCTCAAACTTCCAGGGTTGAGGCAGTCACAGCTTCTCTGGGCACCCTGTGCCAGGGCCTCCCCACCCTCACAGGGAAGAATTCCCTCCCAATATCCCACCTAACCCTGCCCCAGCACTGGGAAACCACTGCTCCTTGTCCTGGCACTCTGTCCCTTGCCCAAAGTCTCTCCTCATCTCTCTTGGAGCCCCCTTATGCACTGGAAGGGGCTGTAAGGTCTCCCTGGACCTTCTCTTCCCTTGTTCTCCCAGCCCCAGGACTCCTGAGCCGGGCTCTGCATGGAGCCCTCCTCCCCAGCCTCCTGCCCATCACACTCCTCCTCAGGGCCCTCTCCCTCACACCAGCTGCAGGGCAGTGCCCATGGGCACCAGCACTGCCAGTAAAGCTCCAGGAGCAGTGAGCATTGTGCACAGAGAGGCATGGATTGGCCATTTCAGTGTCCAGTCCAGTACTCCAGGAAGAATCACAAAGGAACTGGAGTTTAAACTGGGAGAGACTGGAATACACCAAAAGGAATTGTTGTCTGCCAAGAGCCACCAACAGCCACTGCCCTGAGCTGGCCCTTGCATCCAGGTATCTGTTGTGCCAGGGGCAGAGCCTGCACAGGCTCCTGCCACAGCCAGGGTGCCCAGGGCAGCTCCGTGCCCCGTGGCACAGCTCACACCCCCAGGGACACGCCCTGTTTGGCCAAGGTGTTCCCTGTGAGGCAAAGTGTCCCCTCCTAGGCAGGTGTGGCCCTCCCCGGAGGTGCTTCCTGCTCTGCAGCTCCAGGGCTCTGCTGTCCAGACCAGAGCCAGTGCTGGCTTTGTGCCACCATGGCCTGGCCCTGTGCCCAGGTGGCTCCTGCAGGTGGCATCAGGAAGCAGCCCCAGCTGTCTCTCCCACCCCCTGCCCCGTTCTTCCCGTGCAGGATCTCACCCCAGCCTGCAAACCTCACCCAGTTTTATGTTTAACAACAGGCTGTTGTGACCCGGACAGGCAAAAGCCAAGTGACAGGTGGCACTGTGAGGTGGAGGGCCCGGTGTGTCCCCAGCAGCCCCCCAGAGCCATTCCCAGGGGCAGCACGGGGAGCGAGTCTTACCCGGCAGGCCTGGTGTCTGCGATGGCTCGGTCCACAGGGATCAGATCGCTGAGGTAGACATTGAAGTTTCCTTCTTTCCATCTGCGTTTGGCTTCCTCTTGTTTATCCTCAGGGACAACAACAGGGTGTCCAAACTGGCCGGGAGCTCGGGGGTCTCTCGGGGCGAGCGTTGCATCCATGGACAGAACTCTGTGCATCCCTGAGCTCCTCCTCTGCTCCTGCCCATCCTGACCAGTGCCAGCTCTTCCAGGAGCTGCTCCCCTCTGCTCCTGCCCATCCTGGCCAGTGCCAGCTCTTCCAGGAGCTGCTCCCCTCTGCTCCTGCCCATCCTGGCCAGTGCCAGCCGCCCCAGGAGCTGCTCTCCCCTGCTCCTGCCCATCCTGGCCAGTGCCAGCCGCCCCAGGAGCTGCTCCCCTGTGCTCCTGCCAATCCTGGCCAGTGCCAGCTGCTCCCGGAGCTGCTCTCCCCTGCCCCTGCCCATCCTGGACAGTGCCAGCCCCTCCCGGAGCTGCTCCTGGTGTCGCACCCAGCGTCCGGCTCGGGCCGCCCGCGGCGGTGGCCCCAGCAGTGGCAGTGGCAGCGGGGGCACCATCGCTGCTCTTGTCAGAAAGTTCTTTGTGCTTTCCACGTCTCCTCGTGGCGCTGCCCGCGGAGTGGGGTGCACGGCCCGGGGCTGCGGGGCTGGCGAGGTTCGCCTCCTCTTTGCTAATGAGGATGAAGGGAGTTTTGGAGGAAGTTTCTTCCCGTCCCGTGTTTGTTTCCCCTGCTCCAGGCTGCGCTGCCGGCCCGGTGGGTC
>VXBR01010512.1:203281-232131 GCA_013400215.1 Cisticola juncidis
TCTGACTCCTCTCCCACAACACCACCAATATCTCTAAATTTTCTGGAATAATGGCTCCATTTCTCCTTCTCCTGGGGATGAGGGAGAAATCACATCGCTGCCTTTGTGCCAGTCCAGCTGTGAAGCAGCACAGGAGGAAAATCCCAGGATGGGGAAAACCAGGAGGAGCTTGGCAGAGGATGGAGGGGAGCCCTGGCAGTGGGGGAGAGGGATGGGACAGGGATGTGACAGGGTTGGGACAGGGATGGAGGGGAGCTCTGGCACTGAGGGACAGGGATGAGACAGGGATGGGACAGGGATGGGACAGGGATGGCTCCATGGGATGGAGGGGAGCCCTGGCTCTGAGGACAGGGATGGGACAGGGATGAGACAGGGATGGGACAGGGATGGGACAGGGATGGCTCCCAGGACCAGGAACGCCCCAGGCAGTCAGGGCAGTGCCTGTGCTGGCGTGTCTGGGGATGGAAATGGATGTGGCCGCACACACGGCCGTGTTCTTTTCTCCACAGAAGATTGTCCTAATAGTGCAAAATGCAGCAATATTGGCAAGGACTGGTCCTTCTGTCATTTCCCCCATCTCCTCTATTAGGTTAAAGCGTGACAGATTGGAGCAGCTCCTGGTCTGGGCTGAGGTCAGCGCTGACATTTCACCAGCTCAGGGCTGCAGACAGAGCCCCCGGGCTCCTCCTGGCCTCTGCAGCTGCAGCAGGAACCTGGGGCCAGATATGGCCCAAAAGGAGCCCCCAGCAGAGCAGCTCCAGCTGGGAACAGGGCCTGGGGATACGGGGGCTTGGCAGGGGAAAGATGTCATCCCCTGGGAAGGGAAGGGGCTGCAGGAGCAGCAGCAGGGGGCAAAAAGTGGAGGAATTCAGACTGGAACATGGTCCAGATTTGTGCAGGGAATGAACCATCAGGCCAATCCACCCAGGGACAGGGCTGGGCCAAGATAAGCTGTATACAGGGATCAGTGAGATCAGGAGACACAGTCTCGATAGGGATCTCTGAGGGTTTTGCTCTCATTGCAGAAAAGCTCTGTCCCTGTTGGGCTGTGGTTCCCTGGAGCTCAGGAGCTGTCTGGGAGCACAGGGCTGCAGATCCCTGCTCTCCTCTGTGCTGCAGCTTCATGGAGCAGAGCAGGGCAGGGGAGGTTTGCACCAGGGCAGGGGGCTCTGGCTTCACTGTCCTTGTCACACAGCTGGAAAAAACGGACCCTGCAAAGCCACCTGAGGGTGACGTGTCCAGGAGTGGGAGCCGCACTTGGCTCTTCCCTCTTTACTGGGGCAGAGCTGCCTTTCACAACTTTTTTCCTCAGGATTTATATTTTCAGTACTTGAGCAAGTGCTACAAAGCACCCCAAATGTTTCACAGTGGTTTATTCCCCTGGTATGTGATTTTGGCCATATTTACCCAAAATGAGACATTTGAAACAATGCACACTTGGAGCTTCTATTACCTCCAGTGAAGCTACAGGACACTGTAAATCCTGGGGGTCCTGAGCAAGCGTGGCAGCAAATCCAGGAGCTGACATCATGCAGAGCATCCTCACTCCTCACTGCATTCCTTCTGAGGGGTGAGGCAAGAAAGACCTGTCAGCAATAATTCCCTGGGTGATTTCTAAAGGCCTGTGACTCCCCCCCTTATTAGTTTTAATAAAAGAGTCACTGCTCCCTAAGCTCACTCGGAAAATTATTACCCATCAGCAAGACAAAAGACAAACATGTGAGCTATTGACAGCAGCAGAGTGAGCCCCTCGTGGTGCCTACTGAGAGGCAAGAGTTGCCTTTTCCCTGCCTACTGAAGTCAGGTTCTTTTTGGGGATCAGTGCTCTGCCAGGCCCTGTGAGCTCAGTCAGGCCTTAGAGTAACAGAATTGTTTGGGTTGGAGGAGACTCTGCAGATGATCCAGACCGTGGGCAGGGCAACCTTCCACTGGACCGGGCTGCTCCCAGCTCTGCCCAAGCTGTCCTGGAACAGTTCCCTTGCCCTGGGCACTCTGTGCCGATGGGAATCCCTCACACAGGGCACGAGTGCCCATGTGGAACCAAAGAATCCCTCACACAGGGCACGAGTGCCCACGTGGAACCAAAGAATCCCTCACACAGGGCACGAGTGCCCACGTGGAACCAAAGAATCCCTCACACAGGGCACGAGTGCCCACGTGGAACCAAAGAATCCCTCACACAGGGCACGAGTGCCCACGTGGAACCAAAGAATCCCTCACACAGGACATGAGTGCCCATGTGGAACCAAACCTGGTGCCCAGGAATGCTGCAGCCGTGGTGCAGCCAGCACCCTGGCACTGCCCCTGCCTGCAGACTCATCCCTGGTCTGTCCCTGGCACTGCCCCTGCCTGCAGACTCATCCCTGGTCTGTCCCTGGCACTGCCCCTGCCTGCAGACTCATCCCTGGTCTGTCCCTGGCACTGTCCATGGCACTGTCCCTGCCTGCAGACTCATCCCTGGTTTATCCCTGGCACTGTCCCTGGCACTGTCCCTGCCTGCAGACTGGTCCCTCCAGGAGAGGGGACAGGGACAGGGGTGGGGATGGCCTCACCCTGCAGGGCAGTGAGGGAAGGGACAGCCCCGTGCTGGGAGTGGGAAGAGCAGCAGGGCTGGTGCTGGCTGGGGCCCAGAGTGGCTCTGCCTTCGGGCTCAGGGCTTGGTGTCTCCAGCCAGCTCCAGGAACCACAGAACCGTGGAGAGGTTTGGGTGGGAAAAGCTCACCCAGTAAAACCAGGGAGTGCAACCAGCACTGCCAAGGCCACTACCAGGCCATGCCCTCAGAGTAGGGACAGTATTCACACAGCAGGAACACTCCTGATAAATTCCAGGTTGCACTCCTAGGAAATGCTAAGACCCACGTGTTTGCTGCAGTGGATGTGGCCAGCCAGGACGCTGTGGCTGACGTTGGGAACACATTCCCAGGACCCTGGGGAGTCTGGCTGGGCACTGGGGCTGTCCCCAGGCTGTTACCACAGCACTGGAGTTGAACACAACCCACTCCCAGCTTTTTGTGGAATTTGGATTTTCTACCTGCCAGCTTGGAAAGGAAGTGGTTATATCGCTGAGATCCCGGTGTTTGGAGGGGAAGGAGGCCACAGGGATGGTTCAGGTTTGGGGAACAGAGGCTGAGAGTGCAGCTGTGTGTGGTCAAGCTGCTATTGATGCCTGAGAGTTTCCAATTGCTGGTAATGGACTGGGGGAAAGGATAATGTGTTTGATCGATCAGCATGGACAAATTTCATTTAGGGGATCAATAACAGTTTATACTTGACAGAGCAGAGGGACCACATTTATTTTTCCCTACAACTGAATGAATGTTTTCAATGAAAGTGCAGCAGTGGAGCAATCCTGCCTGCTCCTGATGCAGGTGAAGTGTGTTTAAAGGCAGCCCTGGCTGGGGGCTGCCCGGGGCTGCAGATGGAGCTGGTGGGCACCTCAGCCCAACACAGGGCAGGGAACGTGCTCAGGCTCCCAGCCTCAGCCAGACCTTGGTGGGGACACCCAGCCCTGCCCAGGGCACTGCCCCTCCTTCCTGGGGCTGGGGGGCCTGGGACACTGCCCAGGGTCACACAGCAGTGCTGGGGAATTGCAGCTGCCCACAGACCCTGAGCCTCCCCTGGGGATGGCCATGGCTCTTGGGGGTTTGCCTTCTGCAAGGGGAGCTTTGAATTAGGGGGAATGGCCACAGCTCTTGTGGGGTTTGCCTTCTGCAAGGGGAACTTTGAATTAGGGTGAATGGCCACAGCTCTTGTGGGTTTATCTTCTGCAAGAGGAGTTTGGAATTAGGGGGAATGGCCACAGCTCTTGTGGGGTTTGCCTTCTGCAAGAGAAGCTTTGAATTAGGGGGAATGGCCATGGCTCTTGTGGGTTTATCTTCTGCAAGGGGAGCTTTGAATTAGGGGGAATGGCCACAGCTCTTGTGGGTTTATCTTCTGCAAGAGGAGTTTGGAATTAGGGGGAATGGCCACAGCTCTTGTGGGGTTTGCCTTCTGCAAGGGGAGCTCTGAATTAGGGGGAAGGAGGGCAGCCTTTGGTGAGGGGAGGTGCAGAGCAGGCTCCTCTCTGGCCTCTGAGTCTGCAGGGGCTCCAGCCAGGCGTGTTCCACTCAGCTGGACTTCCAGAAGTGTCCCTGAGCCAGGGATGGTTAATCCTGTCCTTCATTATCCTTATTGCTGACTTTGGCTCTCCTGTTCCTGGCAGTTCTCATCTCCTTCCACGGTCTGGTTTGCTCCCTCAGAGCAGAGGGGAACTTGCAGGAATTGGCTCTTTTGGACTATTTTAGGCCATTGCAGGGCAGCCTTTGCAGGCTGAGCACCACGGGCACAGGGGCTTCCAGCAGCAGCTGCTCCTGCAGGGGCTCTCAGGTTTCTTTTGGAAGGCAGAATTCCCCATTTTCTTGCTGTGTTTCACGAACTCCCTCCAAGAGAGGCTTAAAATCAAATTTGGCTGGTAGCAGATCGTAATTAAGTTCCAGATGACGCAGATGATGACTTTCCCTTGCAATATGGAGCAAATGCCAATAAAAGATGCAGCCAGTGCCGAGCCCCAGATGCATCAGCTCATTCCCTCAGCTTGCTCATGGAGGAGGAGAGCTGAGCTGAGCGAGCAGGGAGCCTGCTCCACACAGGGATGGGGCTGCTTGAGACAGGCAGCTCAGGCTGGTTTAGGATGAATATTGTCTGTGGACATTTCTGTGAGGCAAACGATGCACATTGTCTGTGGACATCTCAATGAGCAAACTATGAATATTGTCTGTGGACATCTCAGTGAGGCAGGCCATGCACATTGTCTGTGTACATCTCAGTGAGACAAACAATGAATATTTTCCGTGTACATCTCAATGAAACAAACGATGAATTTTGTCTGTGTACATCTCAATGAGACAAACGATGCACATTGTCTGTGGACATTTCAATGAGATAAACAATGAATATTGTCTGTGGACATTTCAATGAAATAAACAATGAATATTGTCTGTGGACATTTCAATGAAATAAACTATGAATATTGTCTGTGTACATTTCAATGAGACAAATAATGAATTTTGTTCCTGTACATCTCATTGAGGCAGACCAAGCCCCAGTGCCCCGGGGTGTGGGTGTTTGACTCCTCAGGACCATCGAGGCACTGCCAGGTCAGGGCCAGCACAGCCAGGTTAGAGGCAAGGCCTGACCTTCCCACAGCCCTGCAGGCGGGCACGGCTTGGGAGGATGTAAATAACCATCCCTAATTTGTTTGTGCGAGGGGTATTTATTTAAAAATGCAAATGTATTATAACATATGTGACTTAAGGATATTCAGATGGGAAAGCAGAACGCATTTCCTCCCGTTGCTCTTCTCCCCAGTGACTTTCCAAATGAAGTGCTTAATGGGGGAAAAGGGAAGAGACAGAATAAATAATAATAATGATGAAGATCTCTTACCTCGTTGTCTCTACGATTGTCTACTACCTTTGTGTCAATGGCACGCTCTGGGCAAGGAGTCTTCTTGTGGCTGAATTCAGTTTGTGATATTAATAAAGAAAACACTGGGTAAATGGCTTGTCAGCTTTGTTTCATCCCGTGCCTGATGTCTAGAATGGAGATAATGCTTCTGGGACCTCATTTTATTCATAATGCACCGCAGTGCACATGGGACCAGGAAACTTTCAGGAGTATTTTCTTCTGCCTCCAATAAATTGTAAAACCAGACCTTTTAAAATCCTGCCTATTGCACTTTGTGGCGACCTGACTTCAATGCAGAAGTCATTGGTTGACTTTATTTTTATCCTTGCAGGAAAAATAGTTGTTTGTAAAACTCAACAAGCAGAAAACAATATGCTTTGGGAGTATAAATAGCATTTGAAAAGGTGTGGAGATTACACACTCTGGCCTGAAAGACTACGGGGCAAAATTCTTCATCTTCATCCAGTTAAATGAGGAGTTTTGATCAAGGAAGGACAGTCAGAGCTTTAGGATGTGGCCAATAATAACTCAATAAATCAGCGACGATGCAATCTGAGAGTGTTCAGCTTCCTTTCAGCACATAATCAGCAAGAACTTAATTGTTAGAAGTTGTGTAATTAGAGCACAGCCGTGCGGGGCTGCGCGTTCTGTGTCACCCTAATTTCCTGTATTTGTGGTGTCGGGGCTTTCATCAGGAGTGGGATCATCACTGGGATCGCAGTGCTGCTCATCAGACGGGCTGGGAGGCTGAGAACCCTTCAGAGGTGTCTGGTGAGGCATGAGGGGCTGCAGAGCCCTTCCTGCACTGAGCAGGGAACAGAAGCTGCAGCTATTTCTGTGTACATTTGTGTGGGATTCGGAACTCCGGTCCTGGAGCTGCCAGAGCTGAATGCACGAGATGAAAGGATCAGGTGATGAAAGCAGCAGAAGTGGCCATGGCTGGGTTAGGGGATCTCCCAGCTCTTCCTGCCGTGGGGATTCTGTGATTCTGTGAAAGGAGCAGGGAGGTCACAGCCAGAGCAACCCTGCCCGTCCCTGTGGATGTGGGAGCTGCTCACACTGCCCTGTCCTGCGCCTGGCATGCACCTCCCTGTCCTGCACCTGGCATGCACCTCCCTGTACTGCGCCTGGCATGCACCTCCCTGTCCTGCGCCTGGCATGCACCTCCCTGTACTGCACCTGGCATGCACCTCCCTGTCCTGCACCTNCTGGCATGCACCTTTGTACCCCGCTGCAGAAATGCATCCCAGGGCCGCAGCAGCGGGACCCTGCGGGGTCCGGGCAGGGCCGGTCCTTGTCAGGTGAACAGCAGGGCTGCACAGAACAAAGCCAAGGTGAGGGCCAGGGGGGAGTGAACTCTGGCCCCTGAGCCCCCCTGGCCACTCAGGCACCTCCCAGTGGGATGGGCAGAGAATTGGGAGAGAAAAGTGAGAAAATCTTTGGTTGATTGACAGCCCATTCCCTTTGTACCCTGGAGTCTGAGCTCACCTGGAGAGGGGAGCGAGCCCTGCACCCCACACTGGGGCTGCCCTGCTTCCCCCAAAGCCCCCTCCTGCCACCCCCACCCAGGCACCCACCAGAGCCACGGGACCCTGCTGAACAGGGGTGCAGTTCCTTGGTCTGGAGTCAGAACCAGGCTGAAATCCCCCACGAGAGGGAAGGAGGTTGAATCGTTGCTTTATCGTACAAGAAAATCCTGCATTTTGCTGGTGTTATGAATTAGCAGAAATTAAAGAATAGGGTTGTCTACACATCGCTTGGAAATTGTTTACAGCAAATAATGAAGCCAGGCAGGAGCGTTGCCAGAGGCCGGGTCTGCAGACGCTGTATCGCATTATTAATTAAAATACAAGTCAGCTCTTTCCAGTGCACATAGCCCGTGGGTATCCAGCGTGCTCCACTTGATTGAATCAGGTACTGGCAGCACAGGCATTTTTTATTTTGTGCTGGAAGGGATAACAAAAATGTAAAGCTGTTTTCTGCTACTTCATTTGAAAAAATATAATTTTGCAAGGAGAGCGCAGCAGCCCCGGCAGCTGGGCAGGAAGGACGGGGGTACCTCTGCTCTGGAGCTGGAGCTGCATCCCCGGCAGCCCCACAGCCACAGGCAGCAGGGCCTGGCTTGGGCAGGGGAATTCATCCCAGCAGGGTTTGGTTTATACCCTAATAATGAGATTTTCCTTCTTCTTGAGTGGAAGAGTCAGCAAATGACCCAAATCACAGAGTCATGGAACAGCTTGGGTTGGACAGGACCTTAAGGATCCTCTGGTCCATTCCCCTGGGCAGGAACACCTTCCTGTGTTAGTTAGACCAGGCTGCTCCAAGTCTCTCTTTGGCCAAACCAGATCATGTCTGGCCCATTCCCAGAGGTCACACGCCCTTTGTTCCTCTGCCCTTTTGTTCCTCTCTTTTTGCAGGGGTAAAAAAATAAAAACCCTCATCTTTTTTTTGTCGGTTTCAAAGGTAATAAAGGAAACAAATCATTTTCCTGCTTGAAACAAGCAACCACAAACCAGAACCTCTGAGGAAGCAGCAGCACCAGAATCCTGCTGATGTTTGAGGGCTGACAGAGAGAGGGCAGAGCCTCTCCCTGCCCCGAGCAGGTTTGGTCCACAACCCCCCCACAGGGCAGAGATCGGGTGCCCACCCTGCCCCTGCCAGCCCGGAGCCACAGGAGCTCCTGGCACCAGGAACGCAGCTTCTCCCCCTGGAAAACTTCACCGTGGAGAGGAGGAAACAGAATTGCTGCATTTGAAACCCCTCTGCAGCTGCTGCCCCCCAGGAGCCAGGGATGCCATGCCAGGGCATGGCAAAGCTCCCGGGGTGCCTTGGCCACACTGGGGGCAGCAGCCTCCAACCCCTGCCCAAACCTCGGGGCTTGAGCTGCGTTCCTGCAACAACAGTGCAAAATCACCCCGTGAGGAGGCACCTGAGCCCCACCCACGCTGCCCTGTCACAGCTCAGGGACCCGTCCACAGCCTGCCAGGCCAAGCAGGGACATCTCCAGGGGCTCCCAGCTCACACAGGGGATTTCCTGCCACAGTTCCCTTTGTTTCAACAGTCTGGAACACTATCACTTTTTAATACTGTTTATTTTATTGCTCAATTATTGTTATTTATAATCAAGTACACAAAAAAGACACATCAAATGGGTGATGCCTCAGCTTGGCATCGCTGGAGTAACCCTAAGTTATGGAACTGCCTGACTTCTAAATGCTTGATCCTGCAGCACGAACATTGCACCGACACAGAGGGGCTTGCATTTAATTTTATAAAGGCCAGGGGGGAAATAAGCTATTTCCCTCTGCCCAGACCTGAGATCCATGCTCAAGTGCACATTGGGTCAGCCCTAACCAGCTGCAAGCACACAAGCCAAGATATTGGATTTCCTGCTGATGAACAGAGATCAGGAAACGAACCTGCCTGGCTGCAGGGGGATTTGCATGAGAATGAAGAGTCCGGGCACCTGCGAGTGTGAAATGCACAGAACCGGGTGCAGGAGTGCAAACCCCGCTGCAGCTGTGCCAGGTGTGCCCCACAGGAGCCCTGCAGGGCTGTGCCTGCAAAGGAGCCCTGCAGAGCTGTGCCAGGGGTGACATTGAGGGAGCCCTGCAGAGCTGTGCCAGGGGTGCCTCTGAGGGAGGAACCAGAAGGATGGGACTGCATCACCTGCAGCTGGAATGGGACAATGCAACCCCAAAATGCAAATGAACCAAAACTTATCAAAGTGTGAGATCTCGNGCACAGGAGCCCTGCAGAGCTGTGCCAGGGGTGCCTCTGAGGGAGGAACCAGAAGGATGGGACTGCATCACCTGCAGCTGGAATGGGACAATGCAACCCCAAAATGCAAATGAACCAAAACTTATCAAAGTGTGAGATCTCGTGACTGCTCAGCCATTTTGGGCCCATTTTGTGACCATTTTGGGTCCTCCTTGGGTGTAGCCCTGGCCAGGCTCTTGTCCTGCCCAAGAGGCCCTTTCAATAAATCTCTTCTCCATTCTCTGGCTCTGCCCAGTCTCTGCTCCAGGCCAGCCTGCCCCAGCATCCCCTGTGTGCCCGGCTCACACCCCGCGGGTCAGGCAGCAGTGCCCACGTCCAGACAGCCCAGCCTGGCCTCCCCACGGGCACCTCTGTGATCTGTGTGTGTGTGAGGGAGCACAGGAGAGGGGCAGGGGGCAGCCCCAGGGCCACCGTGCCCCCTGCCCTGCCCAGTGCCCCCTGCCCAGTGCCCCCTGCCCTGCTCAGTGCCCCCAGCCCGGTGCCAGCGGGAGCTGGGCACCAGCCCCGGGCTGCCACTGGGGACGAGAAGGGAGCTCCGGACCCCCCAGCCCTGGAGAGCAGAGAGACAGCCCGGCAGGCAGGAGGAGGCTTTAATTGCCGGGGCTAATTAATCAGCAGGTGCTAATGAGCAGATGCCAGTCAGCGTCCCCAGAGCCCTGCTCTGGGCACGGCCGGCTCCACCCCCACCTCACCCGTACCTGGCTGCGGGGCCGGCTGGGGCCGCCTTGGAGGAAGCCCCTGCCCTTCCCAATCGAGCTCGTTCACACCCCCAGGGATGTTGTTCCAGGTGTTAATTATCTTTAATTATCTCCACATAATAAACTCGTGCATGTGCCACCGGCCTGGCCTGGCATTTGCTGCTCTTCCAGGGCTCTGTCTGATGGAAGAAAGAGACTTTTCACTTCTGGAGATGCCAAAGTCCCTCTGGAATTCCCAGATGCTGCCGGAGTACTCCGGGGGGTTCCATAACCCCGCAGCCCTCTGGGTTTCCAGCCTGACAACACCTCTGCCCTTTTCCCAGGATCCAGCAGATTTGGGTGCTGCTTTCCAGGATGTTCCATTGTCCAGAGGGCACTGTGGGCCTTGTGTGCCCGGGGCTGGTGCTGCTGCCACCCTGCCCATCGGGCACCCAGGGTCACGCTGGCACCCTGAGTGACCAAGCATGGGCTGCTCTGTTGCCCCTCTCCCTCTCCCCCCTCTCCCCTGTCCTCGCTGGTATCTCTCAGATTGAAGTGTTTTCCTACCCAAAAGGGAAATGTTTCCAAGTAGATTTCTCACAGGTTTCATATTCCCTTTAAATTAGGCAAACACACATAAATAGCAGAAGGTGCATTCCGTGTGTGCACAGCCACTTCCCAGGGGCTTGGTTGGGTGTGAGAGGAACAGAACGTGTTGGTGGCAATTCCTGTTCCCCAATCCCTGGGAACAAGGCAGGAGCTGCTGTGGCTGCTGAGCCTGGGGCTGTGCACAGAGGGCGGGGACAGGGGACAGGGGCTGGGGATGAGGGACAGGGGTTGGGACAGGAGCTGGGGACAAGGAACAGCGGCTGAGGGTGAGGGACAGCAAGAAGGGGCAGGGGCAGCAGCTGGGGCCAGGCTCCCGGTTTTGCTGTGGATGAGGGTGGGAGGTGTCTCCTGGAGCAGGTCTCTCCCCATGGCTGGGAAGGAGGGTGGGGGGCTGTGTGGCTGAGGGGACACATGGGACCCGTGACAGCCTTGGGGGGCCCTTGGACGCTCTGCATTAATGGCAGGGCCCATAAACGAATCACAATTAGTTAAGCATTATTGTTAAATTCAGAGGAACCTTTCCTGCATCAGGGCAGCCTCCTGCCATGGCAACCAAGCCTTTCCCAGGGCTCAGTCCTGCCGTGCTGCTGCCAGGAATGGCTATGGCAGCTCCGAGGGCGATGGCACGGCAGTGCCAGGGTGTGGCAGTGCCAGGGTCCCGTCTGGTACACACTGCCACGCTGCCTTTGGCCTTGTCCCCTCCCTGGAGCTGCCCCAGCCCCTGGGCACGGGAGCTCCCCTGGGCATTGGGGCTCCCCTGGCTCCCCAGCCCTCCTCAGCCCCTCCAGACTCTCCAGCCCCCACGGGGAGGGTGAGACTTTGCAGGGATTCCTGGCAGGCAGCTGGTGCAGGAGTGCAGTACATGTTGTAAAGGGCCCTTCTGAAACAGAGGCTGGCAAATACCAGTGATAACTATTTTAATTCATCTCCTCTGACATGAATAGGAACTTTCTCTTACAACTGAATATAAATAGAAGTTGGACATAGCATTACTATATGAATAAATGAATTAATCAATCAATGACAAAAACACACTATGTAATCAAAAGATTTTTCATGTTAAGATTAATTTAGTGTAATACACACCTAAATATTACATAAGCCCCCTTGACATTGAATTATAGGGCTGGTGGCTGGAAGGGAGCGGGCTGTGCTGTGTGGGAAGGTGGCACAGAGCTGGGGAAGGGCTCCCACCCTGGCAGCCACGGCACAGGAGGTGCTGCACCCCTCATATGGAAAAATTCCTGCCCAATCTCCCACCCAGCCCTGCCCTCTGGCACTGGGAGCCATTCCCTGTGTCCTGTCCCTCCAGCCCTTGTCCCCAGTCCCTCTCCAGCTCTCCTGGAGCCCCTTCAGGCCCTGGCAGGGCTCTGAGCTCTCCCTGGATCCTTCCCTTCTCCAGGGGAACATTCCCAGCTCTCCCAGCCTGGCTCCAGAGCATCCTGGAGCATCTCCATGGTTTTCTCTGGTCTGGCTCCAAGGGCCACAGGTTTTGACTTTGCTCCTGCAAGCCCAAGAAAATCCGAACCTTCCTGTGGCATCATTGGGCACTTCCCTCCGCAGGGAGAGGAGGCAGCTGGGGCTCTGCTCCTTCCAGAGCTTCGCCTGCACAAGTTAATTAATCTAACGAGGCAACTTCTCTCAGTATGTTCTGTGTTCTGTACGCTTTTCCCAGCAAACGGTCGCGCTTCCTAAAAATATAATCTTCATTCTCCACTTGAAGTTACGCCTGGAACTGGAGGCTGGAGAAATCCAGCCTTGAAAGGAAATGCGATTTCCCAGCAGGGAGCATAATGAACACATGGAGCTGCTCCCGGGAGGCAGCACAGCCCCGGGGCCAGCCAGACCTCGGGGGCACCCGGGGGTCTGCCCACCCCAGCTTGGGGACCCTGGGGGCACAGCCAGGCCTGGCCCTGTCCCCACCATGCCCTGCCCGAGGGCTCATCCTGGGGATGCTTCCGTGGGGATGCTCCACACGTGGATGTGCCCTCCCTGCCCAGAGCTGCTGTAGGACCTGCAGCAGGTAAAGGTTTGGTCCTCCAGGCTCTTGGGGTTGCACTGTCACCCCTCTGAAAACCGGGAAAGAGCTGCCCTGCCCCGTGTGTCCTGTGGGACTGGGACAGCCCCCATCCTGAGGGGTGAGCCTGGCAAACCCTCCCCTGGCTGTGCAGGGCAGTGTCCCAGGGAGCAGCCCTGTGCTCCATGGGCTCTCCATGTGCTGGTCCATGTGCTCCCCATGTACTTTCCATGTGCCCCAGCCCAGGGCCACACACGGATCCAGGGCTGGGCTGAATTCACTGCCCACCCTCAGCACTGGTTCTGACCCCAGGGATCCCTGACCCACAGGGATCTCTGACCCTCAATAATCCCTGACCCACACTGATCTCTGACCCACAGGGATCTCTGACCCTCAATAATCCCTGACCCACACTGATCTCTGACCCACAGGGATCTCTGACCCTCAATAATCCCTGACCCACACTGATCTCTGACCCACAGGGATCTCTGACCCTCAAGGATCTCTGCCCCACATGTCCCAGGACACCCGGGCAATCCCAGCCTGCTGAAGGGACTGGGGAGCAGTGGAAGGTGTTTGGGGTTTATTTGCTCAGTGCTGGCAAGATGACACCGTCAGGGGAAGAACCTTTTGATTTTGCATTTATGTTGTCTATTGATTTCCTTTAAAGCAGTGACATGGGCTATTGCTAATACCTGTCTAGTTAATACTTAATGGCAACTCCACTCTCCCAGCTCAGGAACAGCTGTATAATAAACACAGGAAAACATTCCTCTGTACATCTAAAGCTCTCTTTTGTTTTTCTTCATTTCTAATCCAAATTTGCACAGATCTCAGGTGACAAAATGGAGGGATGAGGATCAGATCTGCTGTCCCAGGAGGATCTTGCCAGGGAGGCTGAGGTTAGACTTGCTCTGCTGGTGTTGCCACAGACAGGGCCATTGCATCGGGAGATGTTTTATTTATTTAATTTTTTTTTTTAATTTTTAAAAATTTAAAAAAATATATATTTAAAAAAAATTTTAAATTTCTCTACAGAATTTTCTGCATCAACACTGCAAGGGAAGAGAACATTTCCAGGTGCTCAAAAGCCTCCTGCCAGTGAGAGCATCCCGCAGGGAGGGGAGTTTGTTTGCAGCCGTGCCCCGGGGTCTGTGGCACTGATTTGGGAAGGGGCCACGCTGGCACAGCCAGAGCCCACCCCGCAGAGGCCTGGCTGCTGCTCAGCGTGGGAGCAGGTGTGAGGAAGAGGATGGCTGGGGACGAAGGCAGGGCTGCCCCCCTCAGAGCACTTGTCTGGGCTGTGGAATCAGCCTCCACGCGGGGCTTCCCTCCGTGAGATTGATTGCTCCGCAGGAAACTGAAACTTTCCCTTTTCTGGCTGATGAATTCGCCAGCCCCCTTTGGATTAACAGAAATTCTCTGTTCTGTTTGCAACCTGCTGCTGCCAAAGTTTTTGAACTTTTTACGACATGAGGAATTTTGGATGGAGACAGCCAGACACAGGATACGGGAAAGGAGCTGAAATGAAAATGTTTGACGATTGGAGAGAAGGAATGCAGTTAATGCCACGGAAGGACGGAATTAGAGCAGCCAGGAGGGGGAGGAAGTGTTCTTTACTAGGGGATGGAGACGGAGGAGGACTCAGTGGCTGAGCCCAGCACAGCGGGAGCAGCAGGACCTGCGGGGTCTGGGGCGAGGGAGGAGCTGCTCCTGCTCAGGGATCGGGATCAAGGTCGGGAGGCGCCATCAGCTCCCCAGGGCCGTCCCCATCCCACTGCTCAGGTGAAGATGAACCTCTCCTGTCCCCCTCCTGCCCTCTGGGATCCCCCTGGGCTGCTGCAGCTGTCACTGCTCAGCCCCTGCTCTTGGTGACAGCCAAGGGACAGTCCCACTGCAGCAGCCCAGACCTCACAGTGCAGCCCGGGGACTGCAGGGACCCTGAGAGACCTGGACAGCCTTAGAATCAGAGAATCTGAAGAATCCTTCCCGAGCTGGAAGGGACCCATAATGTCACTGATCCAGCTCCTGGTCCTGAACAGGACAGCCCCATGGTCCTACCTTGTCCCTGAGAGCCAAACATTCCTGGGGCTCTGGCAGCCTTGGGTCCATGACCATTTCCTGGGGAGGCTGTTCACTCCCTGAGCACCCTCTGGGGGAAGAGCCTTCTCCTGACATCCTACCTGAACCTCTCCTGAGCCATTTCCTCCAGTCCTGTCACCGGTCACAGGGGTGAAGAGATGGGCACCTGCCCCTCCACTGCCCCTCAGGAGGAATCCCAGGATGGTTTGGGTTCCACCCCCTGCCATGGGCACCTTTCCCTGTGCCAGGTTATTCCCAGCATTCCCAGACACCCCTCGGGTGCCTGTGACGGGCATGGGGACACAGGGACTGCTCCTCTGGCTGCACTGCAGAGGAAGGCAGAGCCTGGCCCTTGTCCCTCCACGTGCTGGGCTGCAGGTGCAGCGCAGGGCACAGAAATGCAGGGCTCTGCTTTGCACCTGCAGGAGGAACCAGCCTTGCTCCTTTGCAATTCTACCCCATAATGAGAAACATATGTCAGAGAACATGATTTTCCACAAACCAAGCATTTGCTGCACAGTTTATGGTTAGGCCTGTGTGGAGTCACAGCTGTCATGGGAATTATGGGTTCCTTGATTTTCATAATTAAAAGGAGAGAAGGGAAGAGGGGGAAAGGAAGCAGGAGCTCAGAGCTGGGTTCTGTGGGCGCTGCCGGCCTTGTGCAGTGGGAGGGAGAAATCCTCCTGCTGGAAATTCAGAGATATTCCTTGTCCTGGCAGGTTGTGCAGAAAACACCGTCTGGCTGGCTCAGTGGTTAATTAAATAAAAGATATTCCAAATAAAAAAAATAGATTCTGGGTTGGGGCTCTTGGGAAATCATTGCTGACTCGTGACCTCTCTTAACCTGGATAAGGTTCAGGCAGGAGATGTCAAGGCGTGGAGCACGGCAAATACCCGTGAGCATGTACAATTACAGGTTTATTAAAGGGAAACAAGGGCCGCAGAGAAATGGAAAAAACTCCTTTAAGGACACGGGGGATCGGGGTTTCCTGGAGAGCCCAAGCGGTGTCGGAAGGGGCTGTGCCCCCGGGGTCCAGCCCAGCTGTCCCGCTGGGACTCGGGCTGGGAGCGCCCTGCCAGCGCCAGGGATGCTCTACCTGGGCACGGCAGAGCCGCCCGCCACTCCCTCGGCGTTCCCGCAATTACAGCTCCGCCTAATTAATAACGCTCTCGTGAAGGGCATTTCCCTTGCATGGGGAAACAAGTGCGATCACACTGCCCGTATATCAAGCCGAGTACAAGGCACTCGGGGAATAAAGCAGAGATGTAATTGAGGAGCCGCTATTTATCACCCTGCCCAGGATCACCGAGCACGGCGCTGGCGCTCCTGACACTCTCCAGAGCTCTCCAGAACTTGCCTCGCTGCCATCAGATACATTTTTTTTTAAGGAAATAAAACACCCAACTACTTTGCAAAGACTCTGTGACTTTCAATCATGAGCGCGTTGCTTATTAGCGAGATGAATTTATAGGTAAAGTGCTCAGCTTTTACAATCACCCTTTTATAGGCAGATGCCATCAGGTTTGCAGAAGTGGTGACATTAACCATCAGCTTCCAGTAGAAATCCAGGCTCAGAAATGTAAACAGCCGCTGGATTTTAATACGTAATTAGGGATGCCAAGCCTCAGTTACAGTATTTAATTACCCAGGCCGGGTCTGTTTCCCCACACCCATCCCGAAGCGGAGCCCTGGGATCCGTGTGCCGCCGGCGGAGCCGCTGACCCGGAGCTGCGGAGCTCCGGCACGGCCGCACATTTGTGCAATTGGATAAAGAACCGGGAGGCAAATCCTAAATCCCGTCTCTTTGCGGGGATTAGCCTGTTCTGCTAATTCACCGAGGTAGGAATTTCAGCTATTCCTTCCTCGAGTCTGCCCGGCTGCATCCTGAGGGAAATCAGGCAGCGGCATCTCCGCAGCTTGTGCGCGCCGGCAGCGCTTCGGCGGCAGGTACGGGCTGCTCTGCTGCTGCTGCTGCTGCTGCTCTGCTGCTGCTGCTTCTGCTCTGCTGCTGCAGCCGCCGCTGCTCGGGCACAGGGCACCAGCAAAGGGAAAGCTGCACTGCTGCCAGCCCGCAGCCCAGCTGCAGGGACATTACCCAGTGCATTTTCTCCCTTTTAGCCGAATTCCACCTGCCCTCCTCTCCTCCGGCCACATGCCTTAGAGTTTTATGAGACCTCCAGTGTCACTTCCCAAGGCTGCTGGGAGAGGAAGGAGAGGGGAGGAAAGCAAAGAATTAGACAAATAAAGGACAAAAGGAAAAATCTTAGTGGATTTATGTGGAGCATCCCTGGGAGGAGCTCCCCTCTGCTCTGGCAGTGAGAATGGTAGCTCTGCAGGATCAGTTTTTGGGTTGCTAAAGGAGTTTTTCCTTGGATCCTCGCACCACTGCAGGCTGTAGGGATGATTATGGGTTTTGTGTGTGCATTCCTGTGGTTACTTCTGCCACTGGAATGCTCTGTCCAGGCCGGGGCAGGACTCGGGGCTGGGGTACAACAGGGAATTTCAGCCTTTTTGCATGGCAGACTCACCTGCCACACACCCTGCAGGCTGGTGCTGCTCCTCCAGGCCTCCAGGAGCTGAGTGTGGTCCTGGGGTGTCCTACAGCAGAAAAGGTCAGAAACAGGTCCAGATGTGCTGGGGAACCCCCCTGCCCCCAGTGCTGCTGTCAGCCAGCTGTGACTCCTGACCCTCTGGGGCCCCTCTGCCACCAGGCTGGGCTGGGCTCCCCTGGGCCTCGGTGGGAAAGAAGGGGACAGAGAAAAGGGGCTCACCTGGCTGCTCTGCCATGGGGGTGTGGCTCAGGTGCTCTCAGGTGAGCTGGACACAGTCTGGGCAGCAAGCCCAGGGTCCAGTCTGGAATGTGCCTCTGCACCAGTGCCCCCAGTAACTCACCAGAAGGGAATGGGAATATTGCCTCTTCTGTCTCTGACTCCACTTACCACTGAGGACTTTTATTTTTGACTGGATGAGTGAAAAGGTGTTCTGAGCACATCACAGGAAGCAGGGAGCTGGAAGCACAGCGAGGATAGAGGGATTTGGAACAAGGGATGTCTGTTCCTCTGCCTGCGTGGGCACAGAGCTCGGCTGAGGGGCTGCCAGTGACAGAGGGAGGAGCAGGAGCTCGGCAGGGACAGGAGAAGCGGCAGATCCGCGGTGCAGCCTGGCTGAGGGCTCTGCTCCGTGCCCTGCCCGCCCCAGTCCAGCTCTGCTCCGTGCCCTGCCCGCCCCGGCCCGGCTCTGCTGCTTGGGATCTCCAATCCCGGGATCCAGCAGCAGCCGCCGGGAGCTGAGCAGTCCTGGGCACTCACTTCTGCTGACAACACCTGATCAGAGGCCGGATATCGGCTGTGTAAACACAGACAAAACTCTTTTGCATAAGAAACCCTTTTAAAAGTTGCTCCCCCCATCCCGAACCGGCGGTGGGAGGCGTTCATTGTGCCACACACATTAATTCAGCTGGCACATTACAATGTTAAACTAAATGACATTATTACAAAGCTGTGCTAAGAAGTGTTGACAGGTCCATATGGTAATTTTACAATGTATAATGAACACACAGACTCCTTTCTTGCAGAAATTTATAGTTCAAATCTATACCCAGGATATCCAGTTTTATTTCCAGAAACTTAAATTGACTTATTACGATGTAGTGAATGTATAAATTAGTTCCAGTAGTTAAACTGAAGCATTTCCCTACAGACTCAATTAGATTCATTAATCTACTGTGTAGACCTGTAAACGGTCCATTGTTCTTTTCCCCCCCAAAATGTCAAAAACTATTTCTCTAACTATAAAATATTTCCTGCAAAAACTGTTTTAAATGGTAAGAATTATTTAAGATTAGGAACCCAGATCCACAAATTATTTCAGCGCCCTTGTTCTTCTTCAAAAGAAAAATAGGGTTCAGCCCTTGCTGGATAATTTAGTGGGACGCAGGCTGAATTCTCTCTCCTATTAAGCTCAAGACCCACTGGCACAAGCCAGCTCGTTTCCAGCCTCCCCCCAGGGAATGCATCCGCTGGAACGGGATCCCGTGTGCTTCTGGAGCTGGCAGCACCTCGGTCCAGGTGTTTGTGTACAAGCAGGTGCTGCAGGTGCACCCACAGGGACCCACATCCTCAGAGACAGAGCTGGGAATGTGCCCGTGCACACCAGAACCTCCACATTCCTCAGGGACCAGTGCAGGGCGTCTGCAAAGGTCCCTCTGCTGGGGACCAGAGGGGCTCTGTGCAGGCCAGAGAGGTGGTGTTGAAAGCAGCACTGCCTTGGCACAGATCTGTGTTATTCACACCTGTGGGCACAGCTGCTGCTCCAGGGTTTCCTCCTGTTTGGTTCTGCTGAACAACAGCACTGATCAGTCTGCTCTGTGGAGGGGACATGGAACCAGCAGTGTCCTTTTACTGGTGAGCCTCACGGGGCTGTGTGGTGACAGTGACAGGGCACCACTCCCAAGCAGAGGTGGCAGGGCAGACCCGTGGTCCTCACCTGGAGTTGATGGGCTGAGGAGGGGCTGGGGGAGCTGAGGAGGGGCTGGGGAGAGGCTGGGGAGGGTCTGGGAGGGCTGGAGCCAGACTGGGGAGGGGCCGGAGCAGCCCCACAGCGTGGCCCTGACACATCCCTGAGCACACACGGCTGGCTCCCTTTGAGCAGGTGTTGCTGCAGGCAGATTGTCGGTCTGAGCGCTGACTTGGGAGCTGTTCTTTTCCTTAAAAAACACAGCAAACACTGTGTGTTCGCACCACCTTAATTGTTCCCCTTCAAGGAGAAATCTCCACCTGGCCTGCCTGTTCTCCCAGCTCAGAACTTCTCTTCCACATTGGAGGAAACCTGTGAAAATCTGTTTGTGGAGCTGCTGGATGGGGGCAGGACATTCCCGGCGTTTGGAGCTGCCCCAGCCCGGGGGCTGCTGGGGGTGGCAGGGCAGCAGTGTCCCTGTGAGTCAGGATTTCCAGCCTGGCATTGCCAGCAGTGCCCCTGCCCAGCAGGCAGAGAATGCCTGCTTTGTTGGGCACAGGGACAGCGGGGGCTCGCACAGGGTGGTGCCCATGGGGACAGCAGGGCCCTGCAGGGATTCCTGGGGGCCTTAGGGACAGGGGGGGCTCACACAGGGTGGTGCCCATGGGGACAGCAGGGCCCTGCAGGGATTCCTGGGGGCCCTGCTCCCTGTGCTGTCCCCACAGTTCCTGGTCCCTGGTTCTCCCAGGGCACCACCACAGCTCCTGCACCCTTCAGCTCCTGCAAGCTTTGGGGTCCCTGTTTCCAGATTGTCCCATTTACTGGGATCAGAGTAGCTCATTAATTAATCCATGGCTCATTATCCCTGGGCTCCCAGCTCCCGCTCAGCACCGCTGAGTTCCCCTGGTGTGTTCTGGTGGGACCCAGCCCAGCCCTGCCCCGGCAGCCCTGCGGTGCTGACACCAAAGCAGCTGTTGGTGCTGGGCACCCCAGGCTGTGCCAGCGCGGGCCAGTGCACAGAGCAGGGCAGAGCTTTGTCCTTTGGTGTCCCCAGCCCCTCACCCAGCGTGGCTGGAGGATGTCAGTGTGGTGAGAATGGTGCCCTGGGGTGCACAGAACCGCGGTGCCTCTTCCTCTCCAGCTGCTTCTCACTGAGAGAGCTGGAGCTGCTGCTCTGAGTCACCCCCAGGACTCTGTCGCTGGTGCCGAAAGAAAGTGGACATTGAGGGGGAACAGCCCGGCTGTTCAGGGAGTCCTGACAGGCACAATGGAAAGATTGTGGAGGAAGAATTTCAAGCAAATAATCTGGAAAATATTTCAGATAAATGGGAAGGCTGCAGCAGGGTTTTTGCTTGTTTGTTTTTGCCATGGGAGCACCCAGCGTGGAGCAGGAGCAGCTGCTGTGCTGCTGGCAGGGCCTGTGCCTGGCTCCGGGGTGCAGGAATCACAGGCACAGCCTGCTCGGGACAGCTGCCGGGGCTGAAGGGTGCAGGGCCAGGGCTGTTCTCACCTGCTTGCGGGAGACCACGGTGACAGGCTCCAGACTCACGGAATCAGAGAGTCCCAGACTGGTTTTGGTGAGAAGGGACCTTAAACCTCACATCCACCCTCTGCCATGGCTGGGACACTACCCATTAGACCAGGTTGCTCCAAGCCAGCCTGGCCTTGGGCACTGCCAGGACTGGGACAGCCGCAGCTCATCCCTCTCCCAGTCAGAAAGAGCCCCCGTGAGCAGAATCCATCCCCAGGACCCTGCGGAGGAGCCTGGAGCCTCTCCAGCCAGAACCCCGAACTTGGGCCACCCTGGTGCTGTGTGAAACTCGGCGGAGCTGGCCAGGCCCTGGCGTCAGACGGGACTTTATCACTGTCACCTTTGTGTCAGCGAACAGATCAAACGCTGCCCGTATCTGCGCGGGCGGCGCTCGGCACGGCCGCGATCACACGCGATAGGGCTCGGATACAGTTGTAAACCTTGAAGGAATAAGGGCTGCCTGAGAGAATAGCTTTTCCTAGCTTAACCACATTACAGCAGCGAGTGTAAATCACTTGTCAGTCGATGGCAAACGCACCGGTGTTATAATCGGAGGAGAAAAGGAATAAAGTGCAGATAATCTTTTTCGCCATTTTGCTGGCAGCGGCGGCGGCGGGAGACTGACAGCCCCTCGCTTGAGTGGCAGGTGTCCTTTGAAGCGCCTGTGAATCACTATCTGTGCAGACTGTTGAAATGCATATTTCCATCCTTATCGTGAAGGAATGGATGGGCAAGATAGGTGCTGTTAACATTGCAAATAGCTCCGGAATTATTCATTGTCAGCTCCGGGCAAAGAATAGGGGGAAAGTTTTATTATTCACCGTGCACAATAGCCGGATGCTTAATGATTCCCACTACCTTGGCAGGATTGTCTGCCGACTTCAGGCGCTTGCGGTGGGTGACACAGGTCTGGCCAAGTGTTAGAGCAAGATCATACAGCCCGGGCCCATTTTAATTTCTAATACATTAATCTTTCCCTCGCAGATGCACAATGAATATTCCGCAGCCCCTTGTTTGTCAGGAGCTGTCTGCCTTTCATCTATTCAGGTGGCTCCATTGACTCTGAAAGCGCGCTCNGTTTAGCGCTGTTCTACAAGCAAGGCGCACGCACCGCGCCATTCAGGTTTAATTTTAATCCTTTGTCTCGGCCTGCTAATTACGATTGTTTTAAGTTCATTATCCCGGCGCGCACATTGTAGCTGGCGGGATCGGCGCGCTTGTAAGCGCTGTCCTCACTTTTGCAGGTAGTGACCCCTGAATTGTTAAACGAGCCCGTGCCGGCGCCAAACAGCACTCTCTGATCNCAGCACTCTCTGACCCCCGATTCCCTCCGGCTCGCAGGGTTCCCCTCCCTAATTAATTACGCGGCACCCCCCAAGGGCGGCGGGGACGAGGACCACGGGAGCAGCCGGGGATGGGGCGGGGTGGGGTCCCGGGACCCCCGGGAGTAGCGGGGATTGTGTTCACCCCGATGTCACAGCTCCCCAGCCAGTCTGCATCCCTGTGTCCATCCTGGCACAAACCCTGGGACTGTCAGGGGAGGGTTGGGTTGGATATCGGGAAAATTTCTTCAACAAAATGTTTGTCCAGCCCTGGCACAGCTGCCCGGGGCAGTGGTGGAGTCCCCAGGCCTGAAGGGATTTAAAAGCTGTGCGGATGTGGCACTTGGGGACACGGGTTGGTGGTGGCCTGGGCACGGTTGGACTCCACTGCTTGAGAGGGATCTTCCAGCCTCAGCCATTCCGTGATCTCCTGCCAAGGCACCACCGGCCCTGTTCCCTCCTGCCCTGCAGGAAAACTGGAGAGCACCAAGCGAGGCAGATCCACGGGGAGCAGAGACACATCAGCCCCTCATGGGACAGGGGATGCTCCCCCAGCTCTCAGGGACCCCCACATTTGTCAGAACACCGTTCCTCAAAGAGTGACCCCATTAACTCTGGTTTAGGGCATAATCCCTGATTGTAGAAGGTGTTGGGCACCCACACGGGCCATGGCCTGTGACCCAGAGGGCTGCAGGGAGGGAACTGTGATTTGTGCCAGCCAAAAATGAGCCCACTGGTGCTGGGACTGCAGCATTCTCTCCTCTCTCACATTAGAGGGGGGCTGTTAAATCTTTAGCTCCCTCCTGATCCTAATTGGTGCATGTTTAGGGCAAAGATAACCTGTGTGGGTGACAAAGGGTCTATCCAGTTATATCTGGCCACGGAGAAGGGCCCAGGCCTCGGTTCCCAGAGCAGCCCCGCCCTGGGATGGAGGCGTTCCCGGAGCCCCGGCACCCCGTCCTGTGCCACACCTTTGGAGCTGCAGCGGCTGCAGCACGGGCTGAGCTGCAGCGGGTCTGCAGGTGGATGGCTCCTCACTGGGGATCCCACCCCGGGGTGCCCACCCTGCTGCCATCCCCTCGCAGGATCCTGCCACCCCCCCGCGGGATGCTCCGAGCCCAGCGGGGCCGCTCCCTGCGGCTGCTGCCGGCTGGCCCCGGCCCTGGGGCGTGGGAAGGGGCCAGGGCTCCGCTCCTCCCCGGGTGCTCCTGATTTTCTGGATTTAAACGTGGTTTTCTCCCCCGTCCGTAAGCACAGCCCGGTGCGGGACGGGCCGCTCTGCCCCGGCATCCCGAGGGAGAGGGGACCCCGCTCCCACTCCCCAATCCCAAATCCTGCAGGGCCCCGTCCCTGTCCCGCCCCTGCCCGGTCCCTGTCCCGTCCCTGTCCTGTCCCTGTCTTGTCCCTGCCCGGTCCCTGCCGGTCCCTGCCTGGTCCCTGCCCGGTCCCTGCCGGTCCCTGCCTGGTCCCTGCCCGGTCCCTGCCGGTCCCTGTCCCTGTCCCTGGGCCGTGGCAGGCGGGCACAGGCGCTGGTGTTGAGGCGGCCCCGGTGCCGAGCAGTGCTGTGGCTGCCCCGTGCTCTCAATAAAAGCTCATTAAGGAAAGATTATGAACATATAACAATACATTTTAAGTGCGCTGCAATGATCCATAAAATTGGTGTGGCTAATTAGCAGATCAAATCTCCATGAGAACTGGATCACTTTAATATCCTTGGGTAGTTTAATTCTGTAGGTATTTTACTATCCACACATGTTTAGTAAAATTAAATAACAGTATAAATGTTCAGTGGGATTAAAACAACAGTAAAATGAAACCAAACAAAATGAATTTATTTTGTTAATAGAATAACAGAGAATCCCAGTGTTGATATAACATTACACAAAATCTAGAGCAAACACAGTCTGAATCCCAGTCTCATTTCACATGTAATTAACCTTTCTCAATCAAACTAAGCAGACCTGATACCTCCTCCACAGCGTCTGTGCACCCAGGGCTGTGCCTGTGGCGGGATGAGAGGCAGGAGGCAGCGGCAGGGCAGGTTCTTCCCTGTGCTGGTGAGCTCCGGTCCCAGGGCAGCAGTGGTGGGATGGGGGCTGGTGCCCTCCACCCTCCCAGAGACATCCTGAGCCCTGGGAAGCGCCTGGCAGAGGCCAGGCAGGACAGTGCTGGCAGTGTCAGCACAGTTGGGAAGTTCTTGAGGAGTTTAGGTCCCCCCATGGACACACTTTCCTTGGGGGAATACAGGTCCTCCCCTTTTTATGGTTCTCCCAAAGATCATCCAAAGATGCTCCTGCAGGTGCTTTGAACCTGCACCTTGGTGCAACTCATAGAATTGTGGAATCACCCTGGAGGTGTCCAAGGCTGGATGGGGCTTGGAGTGTTGGAATTCTGGAAAATGAGAATTTTGGGTTTTAGAATATAGTAATATGTGTGGGGCAAGATGGAAGATTTTGGGCCTTGTCTGGGTCCTTCTTCTTCACCTCCTTATTCCTTCTTCTTCATGACTTTGGGTGGTTTTCTGTAACTGGTTGATGGAGTATGCATTGCAGACTTCAGGCAATTAGTTATTTGGTTTAAATTAAAAAAAAATTAGGTGGCATTTCATAATTGGACGGATTCAGATTCAGCCTTGGACAGTGGAAGGTGTCCCTGCCATGTCAGGGTGGCAGTGGATGAGCTTTAACGTCCCTTCCAACCCAAACCATTCCATGGCTCCGTGGTGATTCTGAGCAATAATTACATTTTTATTCAATAGCTATGGGAAAACACTGAGTTGAATAATGAGATAAAAATGAATGTCTCAGTCCTAAAAGGACATTAATCAACATATTAACTGTGTAGACAAACTGATTTGATGCCGTAACAGCTTAATTTGTCTCAAAATCATTACTTTTTATGTATT
Source organism: Cisticola juncidis (assembly GCA_013400215.1). Classification (NCBI taxonomy): domain Eukaryota; kingdom Metazoa; phylum Chordata; class Aves; order Passeriformes; family Cisticolidae; genus Cisticola; species Cisticola juncidis. The sequence continues at coordinate 228,106 of VXBR01010512.1, forward strand.
GCATAATGTACTTTAAAGTGTGTGTTGGAGTGATCACACGTGAGCGATGCAGCCCACGGAACTGGTGCTGTGCCCTGTTCTGCTTAAGGTTCCACCATTTCGGGGGTAAATTCACCTTTCCCAGGTGCAGCTCGGGGTCCCACCATTTCAGGGTAAATTCACCTTTCCCAGGAGCAGCTCGGGGTTCCACCATTTCGGGGGTAAATTCACCTTTCCCAGGTGCAGCTCAGCTGTGCCCCGTTTTGCTCAGAGTTTCACCATTTCGGGGTCATTTCCCCTTTCCCAGGTGCAGCTCGGGGTTCCACCATTTCGGCGGTAAATTCACTTTTCCCAGGAGCAGATCAGCTGTGCCCCGTTCTGCTCGGGGTTCCACCATTTCGGGGTCATTTCACCTTTCCCAGGAGCAGCTCAGCTGTGCCCCGTTCTGCTCAGGGTTCCACCATTTCAGGGTATTTCACCTTTCCCAGGTGCAGCTCAGCTGTGCCCCGTTCTGCTCAGGGTTCCACCATTTCGGGGTCATTTCACCTTTCCCAGGAGCAGCTCAGCTGTGCCCCGTTCTGCTCAGGGTTCCACCATTTCGGGGTCATTTCCCCTTTCCCAGGTGCAGCTCAGCACAGAGCCCACCCCGCTGGAGCTGCGGCACTCGGGAGCCAGGCTGGGACAAGCCCGAGTCTTCTGCTTTGTATCTGAGCCTCTCCAAAGGCTGCTCCTGAGCATTCCCGTTCCCGAAGCCCTGGATTAGCATTTTCCGTTTCGGCAGCCGTGGCTCGGACCTTGGCCCCTCCTGGCAGCCGTGCCCGGTGCTGGCGGCCGCTCAGGCCGGGGGTGCGGGGCGGGCGGGGGCGCTCGGTGTGAATGTCAGATGCCAGACAAACTGGATGCGGACAAAGAGCAGCGCTGGCTGTGCCTCCGCATCTGGGAAACAATGATCCAGGAGACGCTGGGGGCTGGGGGAACACAGGGCAGGCGAAGCCCTGGTGGGAGTTTGCTGGAATTCTCATAAAGGAATAGAAGCTGAGTTCGTTTTTTCCCTGTTTGCTGTGCCAGCACTCGGGGTCTCGGTTAAGGTGTGCAGGACACATCCCAGGTGCTCAGCCCCGAGGAAATTTCCCCCTGGCGTTTTGCTCTCCCGTTCCCGGTGGATGTTTGTGTCCGTCGGACCTGGCAATCCACACCCAGGGCTGGGCTCCCATGAGGATGCCCCAGCCAGGGTCAGACCCGGTGTGGTTGGTCAGAAGTTGGACTCGATGATCTTGAAGGCCTTTTCCGATCTAGACGGTCCTGGGTTTCTAATCTGTGATCATCCTTGTACTTAATTCCTGTGCTTTCCCTTCTTTATCCCCTTTGGTTTTCCCTGTCCTGTTCTCTTTCCTCCTTTTCCTTTTCCTTTTCCTTCCTTTTCGCTTTCTTCTTTTTTCCCTTTCACTTTTATCCTTATCCTCATCCTTATCCTTTTCCCCCCCTTTTCGTCTCTTTTCCCTTTTCCCTTTTCCCTTTTCCTTTTTCCTTTTTCCTTTTCCCTTTTCTCTCTCCTTTTCCCAGAACACCAACAGAGGGCACAGGGTGACACGCAGAGGGGACACACAGAGGTGATCCGGGGTTTGCCAGGAGCAGAGCAGTGGCAGAGCCGAGGGGTCTGAGCCCCTCCCCGGCTCTGCGTGCCCTGCAGCCCCCGGGCACATTCCTGTCCCTGCAGGGAGCCCCGGGCTGCCCGGCAGTGGCACAGCAGTAGCACGGCAGTGGCAGTGTCACAGCCATCCCTTCCCAGCCCGGTGACAGCCCCAGCCCCGGTGCCCGGCCCGGACAGGGGCTGAATCGGGATGGAGCTGTGCCCTCGGGTCCCTCCATCCCCGAGTGCCAGCACGGGAAACCCCCAGGAGAGGTGTCGGGGGCCGGAGCAAAGCCGAGCTGCTGTCCCCTCCTGTCCCCTGTCCCGGGCGGGCCGGAGCAAAGCCGAGCTGCTGTCCCCTCCTGTCCCCTGTCCCGAGCGGGGTGACAGATGCAGGCGGTGACAGATGCAGGCGGTGACAGATGCAGGCGGTGACAGAGGTGTAAATCGCCGCCGCTGCCGGCGCCCATCGCGCTGTCTGCCCAAGGTACACGGGCTGAAGGATGAGGGGCTGGGAGGGCTCCGGGAGCGGCAGGAGCTGCGGGCTGGCGGGGATTGAGACACTGACAGAGCGCACAAAACCCCCTTTGGTGGCGTGACATGTCAGGGGATGAAGAATCAGTCTTTGTCTGCGCCAGGCCAGGCTCCTTTCAAAAGGCCTTTTAGATCAGCTGCAGGAAAAACAAGGAGGGAAGCAGCCCATTGATTTAATACAAGCAACATGCAAAGCACATAATAAGGAAAATCAAAATCCTTTCATGGCATCAGTGAGGGCAGCAAACAATGGCAGCTAATGCAGGCTGCACCCCTCAACTTTTACCTCGAAAAGTTGTTCGCATTACAGGGCTAATTCTCCTTCCACCCATGACTAAATTGTGTACTGGGCCCTACTTTTGTTTGACAGCAAAAAGTAAATGATAGAAAATTGGACCCAACAATATGTTCTGATTATTCCTGCGCTGGAGTGTTCCCTGAACATGACAAACCATGTTTATCCCACTAGGGAGAAAGGGGAGGGATCCCATGGTATTTATCAGCATGTGTGGTGCCATTAAATTAAATAGCCACGTCAGGATTTAACAGGGTCAACAACATTTTGGTTTCTCTTTTTCATGATTATTAAGATTTTCTTTTGTAAAGTCTTAACTAAGTATAGTTTTGGTGCTGGAGAAACAAAAGTTGTTTTGGGAATGACTCCAGGGAAAGTTACTCCATCCCCAGGTCCTCCTCCTGCCATGTTACTCTTTCTGTCCCTGGTCTGGAATTTCTCTGTGAGCTTAGAAATTCCCTTTTTGCCATTCTGTACGTTCAGGTCTACAAACTGCAGGCTGGGAATTGTTCCTGGCTTTCTTCATAGTCTGGTCAGCTCCCACCTGAGCATCCACCCCCCAGGCACGTGGGAATTCTGCTTGAATGGCTTCTCAGCAGGACCAGGGGCTGATCCTGGCTCAGCCTGGCTGCACCAAACTCACCCCAGGCAGAGGCAAAGCCAGGCCCTGGCCAGCCCCGGAGGGAGGCCAGGATGAGAACTTTGCTCTGCTGCTCCCGCCTGGGGAATCATTCGGGTTGGAAAAGCCCTCTGAGACCACTGAGTCCAATTGTTCTACCAGCACTGCCAAGGCCACCCTGACCCGTGTCCCCAAGGGCCACATCCACCTGGCTTTTTAATCCCTCCAGGGTTGGGGACTCCACCACTGCCCCGGACAGTGCCAAGGCTGGACAGCCCTTTCAGAGGAGAAATTTTCCCTAATATTCATCCCCAAATTTCACTGGCACAACCTGAGGCCGTTTTCTCTTTCCTGTTACCTGTTAGGTGGGAGCAGAGCCCAACCTCCTCTCACCTCCGCCCTCCTGTCAGGGAGTTCTAGTCAAAGTCTTTTTGCATATTTATATTTTAATAAATGTATCCATTCCTATAGTTAGATATTAATAAAATACTACCATAATCCCGGTGACTCCACCACTACACACAGCCAGAGAACACATGGGCAAAATGCTCTGACTTCTCTGTTAAGGGATCTCTTCTTCCCATAAAATTTAATGTTTTCCTTAAAATCGCGAGTTCTTTGGAATCTTCTTGCACATGAAAACCTCGGGACCCACAGAGTCAAGTCTGACCCCGATAAATGTCAGGGTGAATCAGCAGTTTTCCTGGAACTCTTCCCAAAGGCACTTTTTAAGGAAACCCGTAAGGGGATGGGGTGTCTGTGCTCCCGAGGGGCGAATTCCCGGGAGGGCGGCGCTGCTCGGGCTGTCCCTGCTGCTCCCGGGGGTCCCGGTGTGCCCGGAGGGGCCCGCGCTGCCGGGAGGGCTCCCGGGGGTCCCGGTACATTCCGGGGAGGGGTTCAGCTGCTGTCAGCAGGGTCCCCGTGCTGCCGGGGTGTCCATCCTGCGGGGTCCCGGTGCGTGGGGGGCTC
>VXBR01010512.1:268329-278329 GCA_013400215.1 Cisticola juncidis
GACAGGGGAGGCTCCGTTCCGGGCACACACGGACGGAGCTCAGCCCCGGGCAGCAGGCACGGCTCTGCCGGGCCGGGCCGGGCCGGGAGCCGCCGCACGGAGCTGCTCCCACCGCNCGCAGACACTCACACAATTACACACATACACACTCACACTCATACACACACTCACACACTCACATACACTCACACTCACACACACACTCACACTCACACTCACACACCTCTGCTGCCTCCCTCCCGCTGAGGACGCTTCCCCAGATAATCGATGTTTTCAGGAAAAGGCAGTGACAGCCTCGAGGTGCCGCGCTCCTCCGGCGGGAGTGATGGGAACTGGGCTGAAGGCGCTCCCGGGAGCGGAGCGAGCCCTCGATTCCCCATCGGGGCATCTGCGGGCAGGTGAGGGCAGGGGCAGCTCCGTGCGGCGCTGGGCACAGCTCCGGGCAGGGCAGGACAGGGGAGGCTCCGTTCCGGGCACACACGGACGGAGCTCAGCCCCGGGCAGCAGGCACGGCTCTGCCGGGCCGGGCCGGGCCGGGAGCCGCCGCACGGAGCTGCTCCCACCGCTGGAGAAGATATCCGAGATCAGAGCCCAGCCTTTTCCAACTTCTCTGCCCATACTCCCTGTAGAGAAGCCCCAGCCTCTACACAAACTCTCTCCACACTGAAAAATGGGTGATTTCTATAGTATTCCCATGGAAGGCATCGGGATGACCTGAAGAGAAAAGCGTCATCTAACCCACACCAAGGGACGTGGACAGGGATCTCCCATTTCCCAGGAAAGCTGTGCCCAGCTCAGGGATCTCCCATTTCCCAGGAAAGCTGTGCCCAGCTCAGGGATCTCCCGTTTCCCGGGAAAGCTGTGCCCGGCTCAGGGATCTCCCGTTTCCCGGGAAAGCTGTGCCCCAGCTGTTTGGATGTGCACTCACAGCTGGGGTGTGGAGCTGGTGCCACCGAGGGCTGCTCTGCACAGCCCGATTCTGCTGCTTTTTACCATGACAAAGGGCTCGGGTTCCTATGAATAAATCTGTAACTAGACCACACAAGATTATTAGGCTCCGTACCAATTGTCCCTCATTAATGATTCAGAGGAGCCATTAGCATTTTGAGGCAAACAAGGTGTACTTAGTTAGCAGGACACGACCCAGCTGTCATTAAATTATTTCTATGATTAATGATCTTCAGAGGCAGAGCTCCGAGCCGGGGCGGGGTGAAGGGGCGGGGAGGGGTCACGGCCGGCAGGGGATGCTGCAGGGGCCCTCAGACACAGCCATGGAATGCTGGGGTTGGAAAAGCCCTTGGGACCGTCGAGTCCAGGCATTCTCCCAGCACTGCCAAGGCCACCCCATGTCCCCAAGTGCCACATCCACAGGGCTTTTCCGTCCTTTCCCTGAAGGAATTTTTCCAACCTGAACATCTCCTGGCACAACTTGAGGCTGTTTCCTCTTGCCCTCTCGTGTGTTAGCCAGAGCAGAGAGAATTTGTTTTATTTATAGAAGCCCTGATACCTCCTCAGCAACTGCAGATCGTGATCAAAGGAGGCTGAGGGAGCGCAGAGCCAAAGGCTGAAGCTGAGGGATGGGTGACAGCAGAGTCAGGGCAGGCACGGCCAACAGCTCAGGAAAAACGGTGCAACATTTAGAGAGAAAACATTATTTTTGCTGCCAGATTTTAATTTAATTAGGGATTGTTTGGGTTTTGTTCTTTTGAATGGGGTTTGTTGATGGCTGTTGGAGGATCTCAGTGCCATGGCAACGTGCAGCAAACACAGGGACAGCTCTGGAGCTTTGTCAGGGCTGTCACTCACCTGCTGGGAGGGAAGGGGCTTCCAGCAGCAGAGAATGGAGAACCTCAAAATAAACCAGACTGAAGCAGGGGCATCTGCACTCAGCACAACTTCTCACAACACTCGTGTGTGAGTGCTGACAGGACAGAAGGGAACTGAACGAGGCTGAGGGAACAAGGCTGAGTTTCCATTTGAATTTCCATCTGAATTTTGTCATCACGCTGTGGCACAATCAGATTGTTCTGTTTTTCCTTGCTGGGCAGGCCTTGCAGACACTCTGCAGTGCAATCACTGCTGTGTTTGACAAGAGTGCTCCAGAGTGTCTCCCCAGGGACTTGCTGTGGGAAAACAACCGTGAGATGCTGGGTTCCCTCTTTTTTCATTTTTTGGTTTGTGTGAGAGAGGATGAGGGCCATGAAAACAGGAGTTGAATGAGCTGAGCACAAAGGGCAGGGGGGCATTGCTGGGGCTGGCTGGGACAGCAGGAGGGGACAGGAGGGGACAGTGATGGGCTGGCAGCAGCACAGAGGACAGGGCTGGGGACACTCTGATCCCCTGTCCCTCACTGCAGGCAGCAGCTCCCGGGGTGTTCAGGGACTTGAGCCCTTCAGCCCCCCCTGGGTGCTGGGGTGGCTGCAGTAAGGGGGGAAAGGAGGGGTTTGGGAGCACCCCGTGCTCTCTCTGTGACCTGGGTACAGGTGACAGAAGGAGCAGAGGGGGCTGCAGTGACAGGGCACCACCCGTGCCAGGGCAGTGCCTGCAGGTGTCCCCAAAGTGTGGGGACAGTGTCCCCTGTGAAGGACTTGCCTCAGCCTGGCTGCTCCAGCCCTGTTCCCGGTGCTCCAGCTGGGAACTCCCTCTCTCCTCCTGGGCCTGCCCTGCCTCTGCTCCAGCCTGGGCCGGGAACTTTGCCCAGGAGTGACCTTTAGCTTAGGACAAAACCCAGCTGGAGTCTCCTGCACCACCAAACCCTGAACTGAAGCCCCAGCAATGGCTGGTTCTGTGCAGAGACTCCCTTCATGTATTTTACACCTTTGCCCACCTATGTCCCCACTGGTGTCCCCACTGTGTCCCCACTGTGTCCCTGCTCCCCAGCACAGCTCTGTGCTGCCTTACTCTGCTTTTCAGAGAGTTGGGGTTCCCAGTTCAAACGCGACATCTTTGGATGCAGCCACAGAGTGAGGGGTAAACCTGCCATCAAAACCTTCATAACTAATTTATGGCTAATTACATTATTAACATTCCAGTCTTTACAAGTTGTCCCAAAAGGCAGGAGCTGTTGGGAGGCACTCGGGGCTGTGCCCTGCAGCAGGACACCAGGCTGGGGACACGAGGGTCCCACTGCCAGCCTGGGGGAGGCCGGGGCTTGGCACCACTGACCCCATGTGGGTTTGTAAAAACCTGACCACAGTAACCCAGGATTCCAGGGTCACTGAGGCTGGAAAACCCTCCAAGGCCATCGAGTGCCACCTGTGCCCAATCCCCACTTTGTCACCAGCCCAGAGCACTGTGTGACAGGTCCAGTCCTTCCTGGAACACCTCCAGGGATGGGGACTCCTGCATCTCCCTGGGCATTCTTCACCTCTGGGCACAGCCCTGTCCCTGCAGGGTGCTCTGCCATGGACACACCCGAAGGGAGCAGCAGCTCCAAAGCTTGGGCTCCCCAGAGGGGATTTTCCTCTCTGTCCCCACAGGGTGGAGGGCCCAGGGGCTGATGGAGAAGTGGGGACAGGGACAGGGAGGTAGCTGGTGTGGGTGGCAGTGCCATGGGGCTTTCCTGGTGTCCCCAGGCCCAGCGTCAGAGGGGGAAGTGAGAGCAGCAGGGCTGGAAAAGGCAGAAGTGAAATTCGTGTGACTCCAGCCCAGAGCCCGGCTGAAGGGGACACATGTGACAGTCACAGCCTGGTGACAGAACCTGGGACAGCTCAGAGCTTGGCTGAAGGGGACACCTCTCCCTGAGCACATGTGACAGTCACAGCCTGGTGACAGAACCTGGGACAGCTCAGAGCTTGGCTGAAGGGGACACCTCTCCCTGAGCACATGTGACAGTCACAGCCTGGTGACACAGAGCCCCAGGACAGGGCCTGCAGGAGCTGAGCCAGGCTGAGAGGTGTCACAGCTGCCAGGGCACCAAGGGTGGGGAAAACTCAGGTAAAAGGGATCATCCCTGCCCCCAGAGGATGCCCACTCCTGGGCACCAGCCTGAGACCTGATCACCTCTTTGCACAGCCCAGTCAGAGGGCTGGTGAGATTTTGGGTGAGCAGTTTTGAAACTGCTCTGCAGGGGAAAACCTCTGGGGCTGGGGCTGCCGGGGTCCCTGTCCCCTGTAGGGTGAGTGAGGCTCCAATCTCCTCTGCAGGAGATCTGTGAGGAGAGGAGAGGTGGGGTTGGGATGGGAATGGGATGGGGATGGGGCTGGTTTTCACCTTGGGTGATTTTCACCTGATTTCTCCAAGAGCTGGAAAATCCTCAGAGCAGTGGAGATGATACTAATTAAATTTAATTCTCCTACACACATCTTAGCAGTTTTCCCTTTTCCTGCTCCCTGTAATATTTACTGTCTTGCTCAAAATACCTAATTCTAGAAGTTGTGGTGGTTTTTTTGCTTTTTGTTTTTTTAAAGAAGGCTCACTCTTGAAATCTTCCCTTGTGTTAGGGCAGTATCACCTGCTGGGACACGACAGCTCCCACCAGGACAGGTTCCAGCAGCTCCTGTGGTGCTGTTCTCTCCTCCCAGGGCAGTTTCTCAGGAGAACTCCAGGTTTTACCAGTCTGTCCCAGCCAGCACTGAGGGGACAATGACAGCAAGGTCAGCATCACCTCTGCTGGGCCGAGGTGTTTGTACTGCAGTGACACAAACCCTCAGTGACACAGATGTTCTGTCGGCTGAGAAGTCTCTTGCACTTGAAATGATATTCCATATTTCCATTTTTTAGGTACTTACTGATTTGCGAGCTTAACAGGAGCGTGCCCTGTGCCAGGTGTCTCAATTGCACGGCATAAATATTTAACACTACTGGAAAACAATAATTTTCTAACCCAAAAAATGGCATTACAGAAATTAAACAATTGCTAAGTGACCACGGTGCTTTTTCATGAATCCCATCTACTTTATTAACCCGAGCTAAGCCAAGGGAGCCAATTACAGTGCACTAAACTGTGCTGTCAGCTCCTGGGAAAGGCCATTATATTTTCAGCCTCTGTGTAGTTCACTGAGAATTAGAGTTGAATGTGTATTTTGAATGCAATGGGTTATTACTATGAAGTTAATCATACCATTACTTTTTATTGTGGGGCTGTAGAAGTTGAAGGGGACCCTGAGAGGGCTCGGTGAGAGCAGCCCCTGCTCCTGCCTGGGCCAGCTGGGGCTGCCCCGGGCTCACTGCACCCTCCAAAGCGTCCCCAAACTGTGTCACTTGTGGAATTTGCACTTGACTTTTGCAAACATTAAATGTTCCTGTCACCGAGAGCTAATTAAGAAATCGGGGCCGCTGTTGCCGAGCTAATTCTGTTCGGGTTGACTGCATGTTCAAATCTGACTCTGGATGCTCATCTGATGTGTACTGTGACCAACCAGTGCGCTTGGATTAAGGTAATTACCTAGCTCAACACTTCTCTGAAACATTTTACAGTAATGGAATCCGAAGCTTTTATGTGCTTCTCCATCCTCAGAGGGTTGGGAGTGTGAAGCTGTGCCTGAGGATGGGAAAGCCAAAGCCCAGCTTAACACCAGGCTCTGGGGAGGCTGAGCTGGGCTCAGGCTCCTCATTCAGGGCAGCACAGGGGGCACTGCAGGAAAAGGCTCTGGGAAGGAGGGGACAGCCAGGAGAGGCTCTGCTCTAGGGACAGGGACAGGAGAGGGAACAGCCCCAGGCTGGGCCAGGGGAGGGCAGGGGGGACAGCAGCAGGAATTTCCCATGGAAAGGGAGCTCAGGAATGGGAACTGCCCAGGGAGGTTTGGAGTGCCCATCCCTGGAGGTGTCCCAGGAATTCCTGGGGTGGCACTCAGGGCTGGGGACAGGGTGGGCATTGGGCACAGCTGAGACTCAAGGATCTGGGAGGGCTTTTCCAAACTAAATCATTTTGTGCATTTCACAGACCTTGGGAAGAGCCTCGGCAAGAGAGAGGCAACCTGCCCTGGATCTGGCAAAACAGTGACTCTGGACTCATTATTTTCTGGGAAAAGTGCAAAATGGGGAATGTCTTGTGAAAACGGCCATAGAAAGGCAAATCCTCAGAAGCAAGAGCCCAAATGCAAACTGAGGCAGTGACAGTGGGACACAGCAGATCTCTCCAGGGAAGAGAAGACCTTTGTTCTGCTGGAGGGAGGTGGAAGGACAGCCCTGGACCTTTCCATGCTCAATCAGTGAGCCTGGGCTCACCCCAGGCCTGGCCCTCCCTGTCCAGCTGCTAAAAGGGCCATTTGTGATGGTTCTGTCCGGGATGGGCTGCCTGTGCCTCGGGAATTGGATTGGCTTATTCCTCATTCCGCACTAATTGGGCAATCACTTTCAGCCTCCGCCCCAGCTGGGCTCGAGGCAGCCACCTAGAACAGAAAAGGTCTCTCAAGGCCATTACCAGCCCTCTGAAACATCCCATCTCTGTCTGGCCCGGGCTGGAGAGGCACAGGAGGGCCAGGATCCATGGGGAGCCCCCGGCACCCCGCTGTCCATCGTGGCTGTGCCAGAGCCAGGAACCCGGGCTGGGGTGGTGCCAGTGCCTGCTGCACCCTAACCCAGCACAGCTCCCACTCACAGGGTGCTCATCCCCTCCAGACCCCCGGGAAAGGTCTCCTGGTGGGAGTGCTGGGGTGTCTGTGCAGGGACAGGAACCTGGGGACCCCTGAATGTCCCCTCCACCCCGGGTATTCCCGGATTCTGTGACCCCTCTGGGGTGCTGGTCCTGGCTGGCACAGGCGGGGTGGGCAGAGGCTCTGGGCAGGAGACAGCAGTGCCCACCTGAGCATCACCAGGGGCAGCTCTCAGCCCACATCAGACACCCTCATCAAACCTGATTTTAAAAGGATTTATTAAAAATACCAACTGGCACAGACTCCAGGAGAAACCCAACCTCCCGCAGGGGGCTGGGAGCCCTCAGCCAGGGCAGAAAAAATGGATCACCAATAATGAAAGAATGAAAAGAAATGAAAGAAATGAAAGGATCACCAATAATGAAAGAATGAAAAGAAATTAAAGAAATGAAAAGATCACCAATAACGAAAGAATGAAAAGAAATGAAAAAAATGAAAGGATCACCAATAATGAGTGAAACCATGGCCTGGGCCCTGCTCCTTGCTCTTCCTGCAGCCATGAGGAAGAGGAGGGGCACCAGTGCCAGGCTGGACAGGGCTTGGATAAACCTGAGACAGTGGGAGGTGCCCCTGCCCACGGCTGGGGTGGCACTGGGAGGGCTTTAAGGTCCCTTCAACCCAAACCACTCTAGGATTTTCCATGATCTTATAAATTCATCATTTTCTATTCAATTTCCTTTCATTCTCTCTGACATTCTGTGATCAGAGAGAGGGTACAGCTACAATTTAGCCCTTTGGTAGAATTTACTTCAGTGATTAAAATAACTGCATGGAATTAGCGCAATTCTAACATTGTTTTTTATCTTGAGTGGCAGAAAATCATTGCTCCTGGGATAATTCTTAACCTAACAGAGTGACCCCCATGAAATACAGTCAAAAGTTTTATGATTTCCCCCCTTCATGCTAATTTAATGTAGCCCAATTGTTTAATCTTAAACCAAACACATTCCAAATAAAGTAATGCAGCTCACAACAAGACACTGCAGGAAATAATTAGGTTGCAAGTTGTGGAGGCTTTAATATGGCTGAAATTATATAACTATCTTTGCATTCCCTGTATGGTCCTATTAAATGCAGTCGGCATTGATGTCGGGAGCTGTCAGGAAGCAAAATGAAAAATAGTTTTAATAGCTGCTCTTTGACCTGTTTTATATTTTATGTCAATTATAACAGCACACAACCATGCATAATTATGAAGCATAGATGCATTAAAATGTACACATAATTTGTGTTCTTATGGCAACCGTTGCATTAGGATCTGGAAAACAAACGGGGCACTTCCCATTGTGAAGTGCCCGGGTGTGGAGTTCTGTCTGTCTGTCTGTTCTGTCTGTCTGTCTGTTCTGTCTGTTCTGTCTGTCTGTTCTGTCTGTTCTGTCTGTTCTGTCTGTCTGTTCTGTCTGTTCTGTCTGTTCTGTCTGTCTGTTCTGTCTGTTCTGTCTGTTCTGTCTGTCTGTTCTGTCTGTTCTGTCTGTTCTGTCTGTCTGTTCTGTCTGTTCTGTCTGTTCTGTCTGTCTGTTCTGTCTGTTCTGTCTGTTCTGTCTGTCTGTTCTGTCTGTTCTGTCTGTTCTGTCTGTCTGTTCTGTCTGTTCTGTCTGTTCTGTCTGTCTGTTCTGTCTGTTCTGTCTGTTCTGTCTGTCTGTTCTGTCTGTTCTGTCTGTTCTGTCTGTCTGTTCTGTCTGTTCTGTCTGTTCTGTCTGTCTGTTCTGTCTGTTCTGTCTGTTCTGTCTGTCTGTTCTGTCTGTTCTGTCTGTTCTGTCTGTCTGTTCTGTCTGTTCTGTCTGTTCTGTCTGTCTGTTCTGTCTGTTCTGTCTGTTCTGTCTGTCTGTTCTGTCTGTTCTGTCTGTTCTGTCTGTCTGTCTGTTCTGTCTGTCTGTCTGTTCTGTCTGTTCTGTCTGTTCTGTCTGTTCTGTCTGTTCTGTCTGTTCTGTCTGTTCTGTCTGTTCTGTCTGTTCTGTCTGTTCTGTCTGTTCTGTCTGTTCTGTCTGTTCTGTCTGTTCTGTCTGTTCTGTCTGTTCTGTCTGTTCTGTCTGTTCTGTCTGTTCTGTCTGTTCTGTCTGTTCTGTCTGTTCTGTCTGTTCTGTCTGTTCTGTCTGTTCTGTCTGTCTGTTCTGTCTGTTCTGTCTGTTCTGTCTGTCTGTTCTGTCTGTCTGTTCTGTCTGTCTGTCTGCTGTCCCCGAGGGTGGGGACCAAACACAGCAAGGGACAAACAGCCCCAGCAGGGCACGGCTGCCCCAGCACAGCCCCAGCATCACCCAGAGCAGGGATTGAAGGAATGAGAAGGATTTTTCCTGAGTTCATCTGGAACATTCCAGAGCTCCCCATCCCAGGGTTAATTACAAACTGCAGACCCAGGCCTGTTTCCCTTGCTCATCTCTTTTCCTGGGTGAAATATTTCTGAACCTCCTGAGCTGTGACACAGAGCAGGGGAGCCACTTTAAAAAGTTAACTAAGCAAAATAAACATTTTAGCAATTCCTTCGGGCTGCTGGGATGAGGTTTGGCACAGGGTTGGTGTCGATGTTGTGTCCCTCCCCTGCCAGGAGCTCTCCACCTTTGGGCTTAATGGAGGAGCAGTGAGTGGTTTAATTTTTCAGTTGTCTTATTTTTATTTTTTAAATGGCTTTGCTGTATTTGGGCATAAATCAGAGAAAATCTAAGGGAAATCACTAAATCACTTCTTTCTCCTCTTAAAAAAAAAAAAAAAAAAAAGGGAAAAAAAAAAAGAAAGAAGAAAACTGAATCAAACCTCTCAGCCCTGAGCTGCCCTTCTGCCAGAAGCTCACTCAAGTCTGGGAACAGACGGGATGAGTTCCTGGTGGAATGAGAGGGGATTTAAGGTTCCTTCCAACCCAAACTATTCTGGGTTTCTGTGAAATACTTCTAAAGCTAATTCTGAAGATCTGCACAGAACTGATTGTCCTGCCTGAAACAGATTTCCTGCAATCCCCATTTCCCTACCCCTGCTCTGAGCTGAGCAATGTGCACAGGTCTCCTTGGTTTTAACCTGCTCTCCTCCTTGATTTCAACCTGCTCTCCTCCTTGATTTCAACCTGCTCTTCTCCTGGATTTTAACCTGCTCTCCTGCTTGATTTTAACCTGCTCTCCTGGCACGGGGCTTTGCCAGGCCCACGGGGCAGCGTGGGCGAGGCTGGGGGCAGCTGTGCAGTGAGGAGAACCTGAGGAATCCTGACCTGAGCACCCGGGGAATCCTGACCTGAGCACCTGGAGAATCCTGACCTGGTGTCCCCCCTCATTCCTGGTGACAGGAGGGAGGAAACAGCCCCAGGACGGGGCTCAGGGTCACAGACCCGACACGAGGGCGGCTCACAGCTGTTTTTGGGTGAGCAGGGCTGCCCAGCACGGTGCTCCCTCGGTGTCAGAGTGAGCTCTGGCAGTAAAATT
>VXBR01010516.1:0-65598 GCA_013400215.1 Cisticola juncidis
AACTGAGCTTTAGCCTCCCTAATCTTTTTTCCTACATGGCCTAGTGTCTTGGTTTGGAAAGACAGGTATCTGTCAGGGAAAACTAGAGTTTTCCTTGCTATGGAGAATGTAAAAATCCCCTCCCTNAGACAGGTATCTGTCAGGGAAAACTAGAGTTTTCCTTGCTATGGAGAATGTAAAAATCCCCTCCCTCCAAATTATTACAATTTTGCAATTAGAAGCTTTCAGGGAAAAATATGGGAATAGGAATAATGGTTATTTAGTAGGAATATTAAAAATACAAATGCAGTAGTACAAAAAAAACTAACAAGCAAACAAACAAAAGTCCTAGAAAATTCTGACAGAGTCAGAGATACGACCTGACACCCTGTTGTCAGGGTGTTGGAAGCAGCCCAGGTAAGTCTTCCTGGTGTAACAGATGCTGTTCTGTGAAGTAGAGATGATCCTGTAGAAAAAAAAGAGTGCAGTGCTGGCGAGATGGGTCTAGTGTTCCTCCAAGAATTCAGGAGAAAAACTGGCTGAATTGGTGTTTGGGATTGCTGATTTTATCTGGTGGAAAGGCTTTGTCTCCTCCCACTGGGTGGAGCATCTCACAATGGAATGAGGTGATGTTATCAGTCATGTGAGAGGCCTTCAATGGCCCATTCACAGGTGATGTCCCTCAGAGGAGGATGGGTGGAGGAAGAGGTAAGGAGGCATTGCCTTATCTGGTGTTATCAGGTGTCCCATTAACAGAAGGCATCTGCCCCCTCTTCCTCCCCTAGAGTTACAAGAGATAAACAAAAATATCTCCCAACCAGTTTCAACAGATGAAAATAGAATACACATTTTTGGTTACATTTTTCAACCCAAGACACCTAGCAATCCCCTTAAATACTTCCTGACAGACCTGACCCTCCTTCCAAAGATAATATATCCTCTTTTTATTCCTAAGTGCCTTCAAAACCTCGTTGCCCATCAAGGCTAGATGTTTGCCTCATTGACTCATCCTTCAGCATACAGGGACAGTCTGTTCCTGTGTTCTCATGATCTCTGTTTTGAAGCACACTCACCTTTCCTGGACTCCTTTGTTTTTAAGGGCTTCTTCCCAAGGAACTCTCTCAACAAGTCTCCTAAACAGGCCAAAATCTGCCTTCCAGAAGTCCAAAGTAAAAGTCTTATTGGTGTTCCTCCCATTTCACCAAATATCAAGAACTCTATAACTTCGTGATCACTGTGCCCCAAGAGGCCTCCAACCACCACCTCTCCCACCAGCCCATCTCTATTTGCAAACAACAGATCTAGCAAAGTCCCTCCCCTGGCAGACTCACTCATCAGCTGTGACAAAAAGTTGTCCTCCACACACTCCAAGAACTTCCTGAACTGTCTCTTCTTCTGCTGTATTAAGTTCCCAGCAGATGTCTGGTAGGTTAAAGTCACCTACAACAACAAGGGCTGGTGACCCTGAAACACTCTCTAGCTGCTTACAGAATAAGTTGTCCACCTGTTCTTCCTGGTTGGGTGGACGATAACAGACTCCCAGTAGGATGTCAGTAGGATGTCACTGACACCATGGCAAATACATGGTTTAGTAATGCAAGATTGGGTCTGTGCAGGTTCTTGTGATTCATGTCACTGCAATCCCACTTTGTTTTGGTAAATGTTGCCCCTCAGACTTGGGATCTCTTACAAACTGGGATTTGTGCTCACATGCCTATTGCAAAATACAGCCTGCTAAAAACAGCTGTAAGGAGCTCCCTTTGTCTGGTTGGGGTTCTTCACTTAAGTGCTTGTGGTGCCTGATTAAATTAGTAATCAGAGATATAGTCATGCTATTTTGTGACTCTGAGAGCCTTGATTGTGGATTATATTTACATACTGCAATTTCTTTCTAAATGGAGCTCTTTGTATTCAAGGACTTTAAGAGTCTTTCAGCCTGCGATAAAATCCAGTTTGCTGTAGGGACTAGTTCTTGCTGTGGTGCCAAGCTCTTGGTCGGGCATGCTGTGTAAAACAGTTTTTCATTTGCACAATAAATATGGCTATGTAAGAGTTCATGTGTGGTGCATTGGTTTTGCTGACCCTTTACACTGAAAAACTGCATGATGACAGGCTGGCAGATGCATTGAATGCCTGTGTATTGTGTTGCCTCAAAAAAACAGAGTTCCTTTTTTTTGTCAAAACAGGCGTTGGCTTGAACCAAAGCTACATAAGTGGTACCAACAAACTTTGTGGTATTTAAAATCCCTGCAAGCATCCAAACCCTTTGGCTTATCCCTGGTGAAAACAATAGAGCTGTAAAGTCAGGCAGCCCATGCAGAATATTTTGTTGTGTTTAAACAAACACATATGCTAAGACAGTGGCTCTGTCACAAGCATGTATGTAGCAGAGGTAGGCAGCAAGAGATCCGACTGCTCTGCTGATTTCAAGGCTCCAGAGCCATTCAGGTGAATCCTGTGGCTGGAAGTCCCTGTTTAAATATTCTTCTAGTGTTCTTCTAGTCCTGTTCAGAACAGGGGCAAAAAACCTGATCTTCTGCATCAGCTCAGCTGTATTCACTTGCACAAGTGTGCAGGGAAAGTGAGGAGGACTCAGCCTGCCATGAAAAGGTGCTCCAGTGTGAAGGAAACCTTGGGCCAGGCTGTGGTTGGAATCATGTTAGAGTGGGCTCTAGTCACTTGGGGCTTTCTCTACACATGGCCAGAAATTTCACCCAGGATTTGAGGAAACTTTTGCAGGATGGGTTTTCTTGCTTGCTTTGCTTTGTTTTTTGTTGTTGGTTTTTTTTTTGTTTTTTTTTTTTTGTCCCCTTCTTGGAACTAATGGGTTTTCATGAAAAAAAATAATGCTTCTTTCTCTGATGACATTTGATTCAAACTCTGAAAAATTCCTGATCATCTTTAGTGGACACGGTTTCAAAAAATTTTTTTAGGTGACTTTTTCTACCAGTACAGTTAATTTGAATACCTTACATTAATACTAATGTGAAAATCCTGCTTATAAATGTGTCAGTGGGGTTAAAACAAGTAATTATATTTCTTGCTTTACTATCCTGCTGAAGTAGTACTTTAAATCTCTGTGTCTTAATTTCCCTTTGCCCATTACTTGCCTTCTCCATAAAAAAAAAATTGGGGACTGGATTTTTATCGCTTGTGCTAGGAAATGGAACTCTGATCTCACTTGGATCTTTGTATTGCTACAAAGTAAATAATACTCTATTTAATGGAGTACTCTTAATAATTATTTTGAGGTACCTTAACAGCTATAGTAGCCATTGAGCCTATTAGAATGGTGAAGCCTTTGGATGAATTAACAGACCAGATGCACAGATAAACTTACGCACTTATAATGAAATTCCCTCTTTCCAGAAAATTAGAGTACCATCTTGCAGATTGTTGGAATGATGCTGCCTAATGCCATATTCCTTCTGCCACAAAATAGCTGCAAATCACTCCCTAGTGAAATGAAGAGTCCTACAGGATAATAAATGGATCAGAAATGCCCCTGGGGTGAACTCTCTTTGACTACAGAGAGTTTCTGTTCAAACAGCTGGAGCTGCACTTGCCTTTTGTGCTTCCTCTTTTGGCACAGATGTGCCTACAGGCTTGTGGAGACAACCTGCCAGGCCAAAAAACAACCACCCTTGCACGATGGCAGCTGTACTCACTGTAATCCTGTGTCTCTAAGAAGGCTCCTATCCCTGTTCCTGGCCAACAGCATGTGCTTGGTGAGGAGTGTGAGGAGGGTGGCATGAGCAGGGTGACACATCTGAAACCCTCTGGTTGCTCCATGGCTCTTGACCATGGCTGGTCATGGCTCAAGCTGGCACAGGACCTGCCAGTACGAGGGCAGACATTGGTGGGATGTGTAAATCCAGAGACAAGGCTGAGGGGAGGGGAGGGCAAGGAGGCACACACACATGAAGAGGAAGGGGTGTCCCCCAGTCAGGCTGCAGCTTGCCCGAGACATTCTTTAACAAGCTGCTCCATCTACCTGGAATGTGCTGTCTCCAGTACAATCCCGCCTGATCACACCCAAAGCAGCCTTTGTCCTTCAATGGCCGCTCAAATGCACTGGCTGTCGTGTCTGGTTTGGCTGCTGCTAAGTCATATTTAATGATCTCATCCTTCATGGGAGGAACGTGACTGTTAGGATTTGTTCTCTGTTAGGTGCTTGATTTGGGGTTTCCCTGATCTTGGATCAATGTTCCTGAATTGCAGAGGTTACAGGCTGTCCTCTAGCACAGTGTAGGAACAGAAAACCATGGCATACAGGTGCAGTCACACCCAGCCCTTTTATTGGTATATACAGCCTAGCTGTGATCTTGAAGGAGCCTGTTCCTGGGGGTCCATGTGTTGTTTAGTGTTAATGGCAAGCCATAAAATCCTAACCCAGGCTTCCTCCTGAGCCTGAGTGCCTCTGCTGGCAACCTGCTGCTCTTGATCCAGGCTCCATGGCTTCACGCAGTCAAATGCTTTTATTTTATGTGCTCGGATGTAATGGGACTCACCTGTTTCAACTGCCAAGCTAAGTCAGCAAAATAACCTTGAATCTCTATGAAGATTTCTCCTAGTCTCCTGCAAGAACAGGATTACTCCTCACCTCCCCAAAATGTTAAACTCCCCTTCCCTGCCATTTGGAGAAAATTCAAAGCCCCCCAAACCATCACAGCAAGAAGCTGACACAGTCATACAGTTTCTGTAGGTAGCACCTTTCATGTTGGTTACTGAACCTTTTGAGGACCTTCTTACTATGGCAGTAGAATTGCTTGGTGGCTTGTGTGGAACAAATAAAATGGGACTAAAATTGTGGCTGCAAAAGTTTAAAGGAATACTGTTACTGTGTGTTTGTTAATTTTATCTTTGCAGGAGGATAGCAGCTGCTTTTCTTTTCTTTTTTAACAGATGGAGTGATTTCTCATGTAGTGTTACAGTAATGACCAACGTGACACAGAAGGAAAATTCTGTGACAATATGGTGAGCAAGATCTTATTGACAGCTCCACTTGGTTGTAATTTGTAAGCTCTATATTGTTGCTCTATTCTCTTTTTTCTACCCCCACCTCCCAAATGCTGCCTGTCTTTTCTGCCATATAGAATTAGATTTCAAGCTGAATCAAACAGTTTTATTTGAAAGCTTAAAAATCTTCTTAGCTAAAATCTGTTCAAAATGTTCACAAGAGTTTACACCCTATCATAAGTTTAAAAAATATAAAAAAAAAAAAATAAAAACATTGCATTATTAAATGATGGTACACAAATTATCCGGTATTTAATGTCTCTGTTGAGACAGCTGCCTTGATTCCTTCTGTAGCAGCTGATGGCTTCTCAAGGAAGGGAATTTCCCCCTTTGTAAGAGGAAGCTTAGCCCTAGCATGAAGGAGAGAACAGCCCAAATGTGGACCATGAATGACCAGAGTACTGCTCGTTACATGCCCTGTGACTAAACAGTGTGCAGGAGCTGGAAATAAGCACAAGGACTTGATTACCAACCAAAATCTGTGACTTCTGCCACGCATAGAGGTGCCCAGACAAAATGTCACTATCCATTTGTAGAGCTGAAAATCTACTTGGAGGTCTCCACTCACAGGCCCTCTTTTGCAAGACAGCATTAATTTTGTCACTGTGTGCATTGCTCTGTTAGGCAAAGGGCTCTGAAAGTCCCCAAAAGCTTCTCAGCTACCTTTATGGTGAACAAGCCACAAGGCAATCTATTCATGAGATAAATAGGATGTTGTTCTCTCTTCCTTGGGCTCTATGAAATTTGAAACTTGAAAAAATAAAATAAGAATGTTTGTTGACTTTATATTAGCAAAGAAAAAAGTACAGTGAAAATATTTTTTAAAGGGAGCGTTGCTAAATAACAGAGATACTATTTTTCTGTGGATGATAAGGATGATAGAACCATCCAATGGATTCAGGAACAGGGTAAAGCAGAACTACAGAGACTATCAGGCCAATATGAGGACAGGTGAAGCCTGCATGTGCTGCAGTCCTGACCTTCTCTGCTCCTGAGAGTTTTATAAACAACCTTGTTCCTGAGCACTGTGGACTAGCAAATTCTGCTCTTGGAAAGAGTTCCCAAAAAATAGTCCCAGGGGTTGGTTTTCGTGTTTGCTACCAAATGCCAGTGGCTCTAACAATCCTATTGCTCAATGTGTACAGTGCTAACACAGCCATTTCTTTATAACAGGGAGAAATGCCCCTAAGAGAGACATTTTCCTTTACAGTTCATAAATGGGACTTAACTTTTTGTGTTTTCTACACATACAGAATGAGGCTTTTTTGATCTCTATAGCAGATTTGTCTTTAATTTCTGGAATTAGTCGAAACTTGTGATAGTGTTTTTCGGAAGGTTAGTTTGAATAGGGGGAGATTAGAATGATTCTTTATTTCACATTAACTGCTTTTAAAATATCTCCAAGTGAAGGGCTACCAGCCTGCTGCTCAGTGACTAATAAATTTGATTCATCCTCACTCCCCACAGGGTTATCCTCTTTCTTACTAATGTTTGACATTTTACATTTTAATTAAAATCACCCTCCAAGCAGCAAACCACTAAGAGAGTGACAGATATTCCTACTGCAACAAGATATAAGAAAAAAGGGCAATTTGCTAACTGTATCTTCAACAGTGCCTCTCACTTATTTGCTATGTGAGCACCTAATGTGTGTGTGTGTGTGTTAGACAAGGCAATGCCTATCTTAACATTCAGGGTGCTTTCAGTGCCTGAAGACACTATCTTCTATTGTCGGCATTCCAGTAGGAGCAGCTGGGGCTCGGGAGTAGCAGTGCTTGCTTGATGCTGTACAAGCATGTATACCCTTCCCTCCTCTTGGGCTGAAAGTTTATGTAGCCTAAAAGAAGGGAGAAAGGGCAAAGAAGAGCAAAGTAATTCTAAGCTTTGCAATCAGTTGTGATAAAAATACTCTGCAGATTGCCTTATCTGGCTGATGGCTGCTCCAGCCATTGATGAGGGGCTGGTTTTATGGGATTTCCCTGCAGAGACGAGCAGAATGAGGATGACTGGTGGATAATCCTGGTGGACAGATGTAGACAGGGTGTTTGTGTGAAGACTTGTATTAGTCAGCACGTTGAGACATCACAAGAAGCTGAAGAGCAGGCAACAAATCTGGTGTCATGGCAGTAAGGAGGAGCTATTTGGTGGGAAATGAAGCTAGAGGCTGGAGTGCATATGAAAGGTGTGAGGTGCACAAAGCTGGAGATCAACTTCACAACGTGCTTGGAAGGAAGAGGAGGTGATGCCACAGCAAAGAATTGATATCCCTTGCAGAGGTGAGTCTGTAGGCCTCAAGAGGGGAAGTAACAAATGCTTTGGTTATTTGAACAGAAAAAAAAGAAGACCTGAAAGTAGAGAAATAGGGGGATTTTAACTGCTCTGTACATAAGTCAGAGAAAGGATAATCCATGGCAGTTCCCCTCTAGTGTACAGAGCTTGATGACAAGATGATGGTAGAGCCAAAGAGAGAAGGATGGATGCAAGCAGAGGGACAGAGCAGTGCTGTAAATACACTGAGGAATTGTTGCCTGACTCTATATGGAGACACAGAGGAGGGAAAGACATTGATCCACTGCCTTAAAAACAAGTGTGAAACCCAGAACAAACCCATCTGCTTATGCATCTACCTTTGACAGAGACCACTGGTGAGACATGTCCAGGTGTCCATGACAAACCAATTTTTTTTTTAGATAGCAATAGCTGGACATGTACAATGTAGAAATTCCACCTTTCCTCATGCAATCTAAGTGGATAAGTTGTGAGAGGGCAGTGACACAGCCTACACCTCCCTTGTTTCTAATCCAATGCAGCCTTCCTGATTCTCACTGTTGTCTCTTCCTCCATCTCAAACCCAACAACAACAAAAAATTTTCTCATACGCACCAAGGCTGCTGGTGTTTAGAATTTGATTTCAAATGTCTTTAGAAAAGACAGCATGCAAGAAGATCTTGCAAAATCCTGCAGGTTACAGGCTTGTCTGGGCCTTTCTGAATTATGATATGAAACCCCAAGGAATAGCAGAGAAATGACAACTCCCTTTCATGTGATATTCTGGCTGCCCTTAGGAGATGAACAGTGGAATATATGACTTCTGAAGAGAAATATACTGAATGAAGAAGGTGGTTTAGATATATTGGAATATATGGGAAAAGAGAGAAAGCTGTAAGGCAGACAACAAGGTTTTGCATTCACAGCTCATTTCTCCTCCCATTTGGAACAGAAAAGTCAGGGGAACATGGTAGTTCCTTTTGAACAGCTTAAATGATCTGCATTTAAGCATTGCCAGAAACAATCAAGTGGGATGAACTGGTCTTCTGTAACTCCAGGGGGACATTTGTTTTTAGTTTGCTGGAATAGCTGCTAGATAAAAAAACCTCTGTGTCATATCCTCTTGGAAATAACAGCTTGGTAAACAGAAGTTACTCTAAGAAATAGTGTTTGTGTCTCCTCATGACTTGGTTCTTAGGAGGCAATTAACAAAAAATGGTAGAGGTGTCCCCTTGCATCCTGATGTCTCAATTTTACGTGGAGGAGGGTCTTGTGTCTGCCCTGGTAGAACCACCTTGGCTTTCTGAGTGCCATTGCTGAGTGTCTTTGTGTGGTTATGATGGAGAGGGTCCTGACTGTTTTCAGAAGGAAGTTTCTTTGAAAGCTACAAGGGCGTGCGGGTGCCTTGTCAGAATTTTTGAGTGCATACACGTATGTGAAAATAGGAAGCAGACACCATGTCTCAGGAAAATGGCTACAATGCTGTACAAATTCCTACCCTCCATCAGCCATTCCTCAGATATGTTGAGTCATAGGTTAGTCTACAGAGGCATGTGGAAGAAAAGAAACCCAAGCTAGCTAAACAATCTGAATTTAAAGTGAACTGATTAAATTCCATTAAATCCCTGTGTAGATGTCCTTGTTCAGAATTAAGGTAAAGGAAGATAAGTCTCATAAAGGCCAAGTTAATTCTGAAGGAGAATACGTAAGCAGAGATTTAATGCATTTTTAAATAATCCTTTTTAGCACTTAATTCAGATTAACTGTACTCAGTTTTCCTCTCTGGCAAAGCCCTTCAAGTGAACAAGATATGGAAAAACACCAGTCTGAGCAGTGCAATGTTTTTAAACATCCTGCACTGCTGACTTCAGGTAATTGGTGCCACAGCACTCCTCTACTGAATGGCTGCATGCAGACCTGCCTGTGTTGGTGCTCTTAGGGGGAACAGTGGTCTTGGGAAGGACTTGCTAGGACCATCCTTGCTTCCAGGAAAGTGCTATGAGAAATGCTGAAGCACACTGGCAAGGCCTTGGGTAACCTGCTGCTACAAGGAATTTTGATCATAAATGGGATATTATAAATTGTTTCCTCACAATGAGTGTGGAGTCAGCTGATACCTGTCTGCTTATAGTTTGTGTGCCAAAGATGAAGGATGCAGTGTGAATCTTAATGTTTTCCCTCTTACCTGGAGTGATGTATTCTTGGGCCAAATCCTGTCTTTGCTCTTTTGTGTAAACAAAGCATTGCTTAGTGCCATGCAGTCTCTCGTTTAAAAAGTCAAAACCTGGAGTTTAAGCTTTACTATTGATTTAAAAAAATATATTGCAAACAATAGCTTAAGAGGAAATGGGAGATTATGAATAAATAATAAGGTGCATAGGTGTACAGGGAAAATACAGCAGTCCATAAATATAGTTAAGAATTCAGTTTTACAGTAAAAAGAAAGGGCATAAAAATGTAGATGACTAAAGCAATATGTGTGCAGAGGAACAATAATATACCATGAATTAAAATACGCAAGTATTGGGGACTAAATTGCTTTTACTACTCCACATTTTTTTAAAGTACCTAGAGACCTTCAGGTATGAGTGCTAAAATAAAAATATTATTATTATGGATTTTGGGGGGAAGATGAGTTGGGACTCAAGGATGTCTCCTGTGCCTTAGCTCTATAGCAGGTGGTTAAAGACATCGGGCCAAATTTATCCCTGGCCTGCTATAAATACTGTTGAAAGCACTTTGGAAAAAAGCATATTAAAGCTATATGTAAAAAAGCACTGAATTTTGAGCAGGCATTTAAGGCCAGGCAAAATCAAAGATGTTCTCTCAGGTCTGTTTAGTTTAGATTGTGGGGAGCAGTTGCTCAGTCACATTGGTCCAGTGAATCTGAGACAACAGCGCGTGAAAAGAGATGGTGGCAAAATATAATGGCTCCATGTGGGATACATGCTAATGCTAATCACTGGCTAGCCTATTTCTCGGTTTTTACTCATGGATTTTATCCTAATTTTTGCTCTGATTATTATTCTGCCTCGGTGAACACCAAGGTAACTTTTTGCCCTGTTTCACAGGGAAAATTCCAGCCAACTTTTTCTGCTGCACTGTGGAGTTCATATAAGGAAATTTCTCATACAATTGCTTAGGTTGAAAAAGACTTCTAAGACCATCAAGTCCAACCATTAACCTAACACTACAAAGTCCCTCACTAAACCATGTCCTTCAAGCCCACAAATACATGACTTTTAAAGACCTCAAGGGATGGTGACTCAATTGTTTATCTGGGCAGCTTGTCCCAGTGCTTGACAGCTCTTTCTGAAAACGTTTTGCCCCTAAGATTCAATCTAAACCTCTCCTAGAACAACTTGGGGCCATTTCCTCTTGTCCTGTTGCTGGCACTTGGGAGATGAGACCACCCTCCATCTGACTACAACCCACAGAAAGAGGCTGGTGAGCTGGGGCTCAGTGTGGCCTTTGCTCAGCACTTGTGCAGACAGCTTGTGCAAGCATGCAAGCTGCTGCAGTGTAAACCTTCACACCTGAGTGGAGGAGGATGTGGGCAGGGGTGAGCAGTGCCATCCAAATCAGCACTGCTGAGTACTCAGAGAGAAAAATGGTCAGGGACAGAGCTGGAGAGCAGGAGAGGTCATTATGATCACCAGGGTGGCCATAATGAAGCTATCACATAAAAACTCTGGCAAGAGGCTGAGCTTGTCCAGGGCAGGCAGCAGAGCTGGAAGAGGTCATGCTCCCAACCTTTTTACTCCCTGGAGGAGCAGGAAACCACACACGACCACTTTGAGGCTTTGTTCTATTTTTGTCCCCTTCATTTATATGCTGTGCTCTGCAGAGAGGGAGAAGTGAAGGGTTAAGTCTTGTCTGCCCCCAGTTTGCATCTGTGCTACATCAAGATTTGTCTGTATGTGAATCTTACAATCTGTGTAGTGAGTTAATGGGGTGCATAAATGAAGGGGTTTTCTAGATGCTCTCAGATGTGTCGACATGTAAGACTTGCCTTTTGCCTTTCATTTCTATTTCTGGTAGTTGAAAATATCCCACTAGTTGCAGTGCAAGCAGCTTGTACCTCATATGGCTTGGGTTTGTTATCCTGCACTTTCCTGTGGGGAGAGGCTCTGGACCTCAGTGCAGAGGCTGCATTTTTATCAGCAAAATAGCTTCAATGCGCAAACGGTGTGAGGGGAAGCTCAACATTCTGTTCCCTATAAAGTGCAGGGATCACCCAGACTAAAAGGATCAAGGTGTTTCCAGAGGCCCACAGACATTTCTATGAGGGCTGCCGTGCCTCCTGGGAGGTTTGAGTCCTGTGGATGATGCCCTCCTGCACTGCTTCGGCACAAGAAGCCTGCCAGAAGTCAGTCTGCTCCTAGCAAGATCAAAGAAGAGCTGCCACTGATTTTTAAGGCTGCATGGCTACTGACTAGAGCAGGTGTGCAAATCATTCCTAGGGATCATGCTTTATTTCGGTTACAAGAGTAAAAATAAAGTTGTCCTCTTGGAAAGACAATTTAAGCATCTCTCATTCTTCAAGCTGAGCAAAGCCCTTTCTTATCATATCCTTTTCTTGATCACTGTTTCCTGAACAAAGGTAGGTGAGTATGGAGGAGCAGGGCTGTCTGTATTTTGACTTTGTAGCAATGCAATGTTGTTAAAGCTGTGGATCAGGCAAATGGATCAATAGAAGAAAGAATTACCCAAAATTTCCATGCAAAACTCAGTGACACAAAAAGATCAGCTCTCTGTCAGCTCACGGCCTTTTCATGTCCTCTCTCCAGTGATGCAAGCAATATCATTAATTCCTCCTGATTAAAGTGTTCCTAGAAGTGAGGAACAGCAGACAGAGCAAACTGTCCTGGTGACCCTGTTTCAGTCCTGGCCTCATCTGCACAGTGGAGCCATGCTGGTGTTATGAAAAAGCAGGAAAAAGCAGGTTCAAATGCAACACTGCTGCCCATGCCAAGGGGTCTTGAATGCCTCTGCTCTACTGCTCAGTGATGGAGGAGCCAGGACTGGCACCCTTCAGCAAGGAGCTGAAAGGGCAGCTCAGGCCCTCTGTACTGTGACAGGATTCTCAAAATAAACCCTGCAGGTGGCTTTTGGGGAACCCACTGTTGTAACAGAGGGACTCCTGGCCTGTATGAGCTCTTCCCTGCCCTCCATCCTCGTGGTCATCCTCCAGTGGCACAGACATAAAGAGCTCACATCTCGGTTCGATAGTTCCAACCCTTGGGTTGTTCCTGACACTGAAGTCTGTCTTTCTGCTCCTGTTTCTGTTCCATGAAAAGGCAAGTGATGTTTTGCCCATTCCATGGGTGGGTTGTGAAGATGTAAAGCACTTTGGAGGAGATAAGTCCTGCAGGCATCCTATTTTGCAGAGCCTTGTTCCTCCCCCTGAGTTTGAAGCACTGAGATCTGCCAGCCACTTTTCCAAGTCAGGAGCCCAAAGCATCTGCATGGAGTGGGACTGGCACACCTTGGGCACGGTGCTGGGGAGATAAATGTGACAAAGGGAGAAGGAAAAGTGATGCCACCTCACTTTTTCCCATCTCCTTTTTTCCAGATGGTAGGTTTTGCCTCTTTCCCTGTTGCAGAGGTAAGGGAGGGCAGCAGCAGCATGGCCAGGCTGCCCCTGGGGTCATGGCAGCTGCTGTGACAAAGGAGAGCATGGTAGGCTGGCTGGATCAGGGAGTGTGCTTGCAGGAGGCAGCAAAAGTTTACATTTGCCAGAGCAAAGTGAAGAAGCGTGGGATTGGAGAACACTGGGTGCTGCCATACAAGCACCATAGCCCCAAGTCTAATGGGTAATAGAGTCATTAATTCTGCTGATTAACTTGGCCTTGGGGTTCATGGAAATGACATCCACCTCCTTTCTTTTNAAAGCCTCCCCCCCTTTTTTTTTTTTTTTTTTTTTTTTTTTTTTTTTAAGCTCAAACTGTGGAACAAGGGAGCATAAAAAAACAGGCTAATTAGAGAGAAATCAGGAGAAAAGAAGCAGGGAGAAAAGAGAAGACAGTCTGAGCATTAATGAGACTGATTTGGGAAGAGGATGTGACAAGCTCTTCAAAAGCATTATTGTCAAATGTGTCACTGTTTCATAGACGGCTACTGCTACCTTTGAGCTTCATGCTGATAGTTAATGATTTGAAACTATAAAAAGATTGAAAAGGTAAAAGAGAAAATGGTAGACTCAACTGGATTTTAATGAGAGTCCCCCCTTCCCACTTTTCTCTTTTTCCCTATGAAGCAGCCTTGGAAAGTAGAAAAAAAGTTGTTTCCCCCTGCCTGCTTGCTCTCTCAAGGCAAAAAATGTTTACAAAGGGGAAGAGAGAGTGCAGAGGTCCATCTGTCTCTCTCTGACCACCATCCATCTTCCCTTCCTCAAACCCTCAGCTCTCCCATTCACTGTCAAGCAGTAGTGGGGTTGTGGTTATACAGGCAGAGGACTGACAAAAATAGGCTGAGATTGATGGAAGAGACAGCTATAGCTCTTGTTTGTTTTTTTGTGACGTGCTGAGCAGAAGCAGTCTTCACACTGTGAAATGTAACAAAGAAATCTAAAGTGATTACACAGGTTCATTTGTCAGTATCACTGCTCCAGCTATTGCTGTGTGCAACAATGAGATGACAAGGCATTTATTGCTGATGGTTGGTTATTAGCCGCATTATAGGAAACATTAGCACAGTCTAGGATACATAGACCAGGGAGACAATAGCTTTCTGGGCTCCACACTCAGCAGGGTAGCCTTGTCATTAAATTTGGTGGCACCAATTTAATTTTTTTTACAATAAATTGAAAGGAAACTTTGAAAACTAAGTCTGTAACCCTGCATTTACCTTAAGACTGATCAGCATGCTTTCTTTGGATGCTTCATTTTGTATCAGAAAAGCTGCACAGCCTGGCAGGCCAGCAAATCTAAAACATGCAGTGGAAAAGCCTTGTGATAAGTGGCCTCTTGTCTGATCCCATCACTACCTTCCAGCCCTGACCTCCAACATGCCCCTCTGCCACTGGGGTAGACCAGGTTCTTCCTCAACCAAGTTGCAAGCAAATATACAAGGAGAAAAGGCCTCTGTAAACTTTTGCTATGACCTTTGTCTTGCTCTTATCTTTCCCAGACCTGTTTATTTTTTGCTTGTCTTGCCTGGGTCTTTTAGGGTCAGGTCTTAGTATCTCTCTTCATCCTTGCAAATGGCCCTGTAGAAGTCATTGTAAGTTATAGGACTGTGGAATGCCCTGGGTTGGAAAAGACCTTGAAGATCATCCAGTTCAAATGGCCCCTCCAGGGGCAGGGACAGCTTCCACTAGACCAAATATCTCAGAGTCCCATCCTGGCTTTAAACAGCTGGCCTTAAATATTTTCAGGGATGGGGCATCTGCAACTTCTCTGGGCAACATTTTCCAGTGCCTCACAGCCCTACTGGTAAAGAATTTCTTCCTATTATCTCATCTAAAGCTACTCTCAGCTGGAATCCATTCTCCCTCATCCTGTCTCTACTTACCCTTGTATAAAGTCCCTCTCCATCTTTCATGTAGGCTCTCTAGATACTGGAAAGCTACAGTTAGTTCATCCTGAAGCCATCTCTTCTCCAGGCCGAAAAGCCTGAATTCTCTCAGGCTTTCCTCATAGGAGAGGTGCTTCATCCCTGTGATAATTTTGGTGTCAGTCCCCTGGACTTGCTCCAGCAAGTCTATGTCCTTCATGTGCTGGGGACTCCAGAGCTGGCTGCAGTGCTTCAGGTGGGGTCTCACCAGAGAAAAAAAAGTCTTTGACGGTGAGGGCTGAGTATGGAAAGTAAAGGTTTGACATGCATGGGACGTGACTGGATGACTGCCATGTTTATTAAGCCATAAAAGAACGTGCCTGTTCTGTGGCAAAAGCTGTGTTTGCACAGTGGTGTGAAGCCAGCCCTCAATTCTGGGGTGAAGTGCCCACTTTTTGTAGCCTTTCAGTACTGGGTTTTGCAGCAAAACTAAAAATTCTGGTGGTGGCTTGTTCCTTTCAAAGAAAGTTTTTTATTATATAAGTCATTTTCTTATTAACTCAGTCAGTGAGTAATATATTCCCTGTTCCATTTTTTTCTGACACTCAGCTTCAGTTTATTTTATGCTACCATCAGATTTCCAGAATGCCCCAGATTTTGGCACTGACAGCACTTAAATAAACTGAAACAGTTGTCCTGGGAAAGTTGGAGGTTTTGACAGCTGCATGAGGGATCATGGGACTTCAGCCCGTAAAATATCAGTGTAAGGGGAATTACAATGTTTTAAAAACCACTATCACTTGATAACATTGTAAATAGCAACAGGAGCTGTATTTGATCAGATTCAGGCCAAACCCAAGTACCTTTGAATATAAAAATGAAATTTTGCTGGATCTTTTTATCACCACATTTATGTGAATAAGATGTAGTTTGATTTTTTTTTTTTTTTTTTGGTTATGTAATTTATCATAACTTGTGCCCTATATACTCTTTGCCTAGCAGCGAATTCAATCTAAACTCTTTGTTCTAGATTCATTGAGGAGAGAAATAACCTGAAAAGATTCTGCCAGACTCAGGCCCTTAAGATTCATAAGTCAGGTTGTAAATTTTATAGCATTTTTGAGGTTAAAAAGGTGGTAATTTTTTTCTAAACTGCGTTCACCAAATGTGTGTGAGAAAATTAATACCATCAGGTCTCTTACATTTATTGGGCAAGATGATTATCCCCCCCACCAGACTTTGGGTCACATCATCTGTCTCTACCCAGCAATAAATTTTGCCTTGAACCCAGACAATATTGTTTCCTGCAATTTCAGCATCACTGTGCCATTCTCTCGTTATTTGTGCTCTCGTATTAATTTTGTCTTTACTTCCAACTTCCAGCTGAAATCTTGTGATTTCAGTGAAATCTGAAAGTACAGGGAACTGATGGCACTGTAAATTGGTTTCAATTAAAGAATGTGTGCCTGCTGAGCTGGGTTCCCTCGAAACAAATATCCCTCATAAGATGGATAGATAGCAACACCTGTGATCCAGCTTTCAGATGAGGAAATTTTGTAAAAAAACTAGAGCAAATAATTCAATTCAACAATAAAAATATTAAACATCACAACAGCAATAGTAATAATTGTAATAATAATAATGTCATGTCACTCCAGACATGAGAGTGTTTGAAAAGGTAGCAATTAGGTCAAAATCTATGGTGGCAATTCAGATTCAAATAATAATAAAATATCTTTTGAGGCCATAAAGCTTGAAACTTGTCACAGAAGAGGCATCTAAACTCTCAGAAAAGAAAGCAATCTCTATTTGAAAGCACACAGGCATTTCTAACGAGTAGGGTCTGATGAGTCAGCATTTCAGCTACCGAGTTAATGCAGCATTTGGCAGCTAAGCTAGAAAAAAAGAGTATAAAAAAGCCCTTTGGCATGAACTTTGCTTCTGAGATATATGCAGTGAGTGTATCTCTGAGGAGTGGGAAGGTTTTTGAAGTTATAACAGAGGCTGTTTTAATTTGGGGCAGGCTCATTAAGGAACATGGTTTAAAAACATAGATTTTGTTCCCTCTGGCTGTACACTGTGCTTCACACTAAACTTGGCAAAGACAAAAATACAATCCAAGAGAAGGTATCTGTATTGTAAGATAAAATGCTTCAAAGACTGCCTGCTTTGTGGCTGGCTCAGATCAGATAAGGGCTGCATCTATCATACCCTCCTCGTGGTGTAAACTAGAGCTAGAGGTATTAAGGGGTATACTAAGATGATGTGTCAAAATTTAATTTAAATCCTACTGCAGTCAAAAAGGCCAAATCTTTCAAAACATTAGATGTTTAGCAGCAGTTGGTGCCAATGAAATTTTGTTGCCTGGAAGGGAAATGGTGGAAAATGACACAAAGAAGCCCTGCGTGTTGGTCCCACCTATTGTCACAGCTGTTCCACTCAGGCAGAGGCACACCTTGGTCTTTGTAAAGGCTGAGCTGTGTTGCTGCTTGCTCTTCTCACAGTTTCCACATGGAATGTTAGGGTTGGCTTTCGATATACAACTTATGGAGGAAGGGCAATGTCTGCTTTTCAACTGAGTCTGAAATGTTAGACTAAAACTTGGACTTCAGATCCACAAGAATTAGTACACCAGAGAGCTGCAAGTAACTGATGACACACGTCTAGGAAATGGATTTAAAAAAGAAGTAAATTGCTCCTTCCCTTGGAGGATGCTAAAGTTTCAGAGTAAAGTATTGAACAGCTATCCATTACAAATGATACACAGGTATTTCAGGCAAAGGATTTTATTGTTACAATTAATCATTATTTGTGTCATGACTGAACCTCTGAAGACCTAGTGAAACCAGATCACTGATGAACCAGCCCAACAAATACTAAGAATTCATAGCTTAAATGCACAAGAAAGCCATGAGAAAGAGCTGTCTTATAAAAGCAGCACAGGGAGCTGCTGTGGAGAGAACACCCATCCTGAAAACTGCAGCTGAGTCCTTGTGGCAGCCCCTGCCTGAGCAGCATAATTGCTGCCCTGAGCTATGCCTTGATGAGGCTGCAGGACCCAGGTTAGCTTCTCTGCCCAGCACTGGGCTGGAAAACATGTTTGAATGGCTTGGAGGTGGCACAGCAGCCTTTAGCATGGTGCTGTGTGTGTTTGTGCACCCGTAGCACATCCACACCAGCAGCCAGCCAGCCCTGCAGGGCATCCCTCCTTCCCCTGGGCTGCATTTGCCTTCCCGTGTGCGTGTGCAAAAAACACCAGTGGAGGAAAATCAAAGTAATGAACAAACAGTCAGACCTGACCCTGAATGTTTGTGGTTGGTAGATTAAAACAAAGCTCATTGCAGCAGAGTTGCTCAGGATGACCCTTGGAATTTCACTTTTAAAGGTCAGATGGTGAAAACCAGTGCTTTGCTGCTTGTACGAAGGAGAGTTTAGCTGTAAGGTCACTTTGTTTTCACACTCTCAGAAATGTTACCTCCACCCTTCACAGGGAATGTAAATCAAGGAAAAAACCACCCAGCAGGGTTATCAGGGTAACACTAAATCAACACCAGCTGCAGCTGCTAGGGGTGAATGTAAAATTTACAGTGAGGCATATGTCTATTGCTACTGAGTGATTAGCAGTATTTTCAATTAAAACATGCAAAGACCAGGATGATTTTTAGTTTAATGGTCTAAATAAAAGCAAACTTAGAGGCCAAACTAATGCAGGTTTTTAATTCAGTGTTCATGGTGTCTCTAGATCAGGATCATATTACAAACTGGAAGAGAATAGGGAGGAGGGCAAACTTTCCTTTCAGCAGTTTTAAAAAACTGCTGACTAAAATCTGCATCTATCATCTTGTTATTGAAAAGCATAAGTAAAAGGTGAGAGAAAATTGTGTCTGATATGGGATGTTTAGTTGACAGACAGCTCATTGTAACAGATGTGGCTCCTTTTAAATAGCACCGTAAATGAGATCCCAGAAAGACAAGGACAAAGGCTAGGAGAGAGCACTTAGTCTAATTAGACAGAGAAATCCATTTCCGTTTTAGCTGAATGCTTCTCTGAATGTGCAGAGATTTCCAAGTTATGAAGCACAAGCAAAGGATGGAGGCTACAGCTATCAGTTCATAATCTGCAAGGCATGGAATAATAATGGTCCTCATTTTTCAAGCACTGATCTTCAGTAGTT
The DNA here is from genome assembly GCA_013400215.1 of Cisticola juncidis. Taxonomy (NCBI): domain Eukaryota; kingdom Metazoa; phylum Chordata; class Aves; order Passeriformes; family Cisticolidae; genus Cisticola; species Cisticola juncidis. The sequence continues at coordinate 18,939 of VXBR01010516.1, forward strand.
TGTTAAACCTGCACATCAACTCCTCACTAAAGCACCTGCAGATTAATGGCATGCTAGAAAGCTTTTCATCTGGTGTGTATGCAGGGAGAAATTGTAAAGAAAGCAAAGAATGGCCTCAAAATTTGTTCTGTTAAAAAAAGAACCCACAAAAGAAAGGACTGGTAGTCCAGATTTTTACTTGTGCCAGACTTGTAGGAGAAATAAAAATTAAGACACAGGAAAAAAAGACATAGAAATGGCACTGTGGTTTCTATAGCAATCAGCACTCCAGTCTTGCCATGCCTTTCTGTGTGTGCTTTATGCTTGCCACAAGATATTTAAGGCAGGACCCCTCTCACCCAACTTCAGCTCTTTCACTGCAAGTCATTCATATATTACTGCCCTTATAAATATACATGAACCAAAGTTTTCCAGGATCCTCCTACTGTTAACTTTGGGAGAGCGAAGCATCTTCAAAGTTTGTTTTGTCTTTTCCAGGGCATGTATCTGAGTCTGACACCTCTAGAGGGTTAATCTGTCAACCTGTTGCACTGTACTGACTGTAGAGGACAAAGATTAGGAGATGAACCATTTCAGGTTATCAGATGTGCTTCCAGACAGAGAATTAGGTTGTGATTTTATGAGAAGTGATTTTGTGCTTCTCTCCAGAAAACACTGAAAAAATTTCAGCAGAGGTCTGTGTACTTGGTTATGTTAGATCTTTCTCTGTTCCACCCAGAAAGGAAGGGGAGGAAACCAGAAAGGGAAGCTCATGGAAATGGAGAGCATGACTAATTTTGGTTGACTGTTTTTGAGCTGAGCAGGCAGCCAAAATGTAGGGCCTTGGACATTATGTGCAATAACCAGGTATCCAGTCAAGTAGTTCTGATGCAACATTTGTGTTTTTCTAAATAAGTATTTCGGCTTTCTTGGAACCTGGGGAATCAAATGAATGGAAAATGTTTCTCAGCCCGTACCTCCTTACCTATTCTGCCAGCATTTCCCTGACGTCCTTGAGAACCTTTATTTACAGTCCTGTTACAGCATTTATGTAAATCTTGGTTTTGCTGCTGGTTTTGGATATGTTTTTCAGCACCTCACTAATAAGTAGCGTGTGCTAACAGGGCAGTAACAGTGAAGACAGGGCAATGTGGTTTCCAGAGAACCATGGGAACTCAAAATCTGTGGGTCATCTTTAGTCTAGCTGCTGTCATATATTGAAGCCTGAGCTGCAGTGCATTTTCACTGCTCTTGCCCATGCCAGCTGCATTGACCAGGAGGGATAGGCTAACATTAGTGAAAGACTATCTAAAAGTCTGGCAAGAGAGTGAAGTGAGGAGAAATAGAAAGTAATTGTTTTCTCCAAGGGAAAGAGTATGAATCTCCTTTTCCTGAGCCAGCACCTCTTTAAAAGAGTAGGAGTGGGAGCAGGGAACGACGAGCCCTGCTCCTTCCTACATCTCCAAATATAGGAAGAATGTCTAGGATAGAAATATAATTTTAGGAAGGATTTGGTACTTCTGAGCTGTGCTTCTTGCATGTAAAGGAACATTTCATTAATTTAAAGGGAAAAGCAAAACCTCTTGTCAGTATGACAACAGCAGCTTTCTAGATGGTCTGAGGAATAGTGCAGTGTCTTAGTAACATATGAGCCAAACAAATACTGGGTTTTGTTGAGCGTAAGATCTGCCAGACTCTTGCCAGTGGTGTTTAACAGGCAAATTGCTTAACAATTACAGGATGGGTTCTGCAACTGGGACCTGTGCAGGTGCAGGCTCCTGGTTATAGGCCAGGCAGATTTTGCAATGCCACTGGCTAAAATAATTTTTAAAGGAAATCATGACCAAACTGCATTTGCTTCCGTGTGTGTGTGTACCCAGTTTCTATACAGACACCTTTACGTGTGTGTGGGCATGTGTGAACACAGATACATGTGTGTTTGAACTCTACAGTGGCAGCGTTTGGAGCAGCATAAAAATCTTGCCAGCATTGCTGGTGATGAATTAATCCCAGTGGACTGAGTTTAGTTTGATGACTCTGAAACTAAGCAAAGTCATTCTCAGCCCTGAAGATTAGCAGCACATAAAATGATGAAATAATGGGTGTTAGAAACTCAGCAACTTTTTTTGTGTTTTCAAGTGGTATGGGATAATGTGGGCACAAAAGCATATTGCAAGCACAAGCCAGGCATGGGTCAAAATACCAATCTCAGCTGGATTTCTCTGTGAATGTGGGCAGATAGTTGAGCACACAGGGCAGTATTTTCCAGACTTAGGAGCTTGTGGACTTCATTTGTGTACAAAGCTACAGAATAGGAAATGTACAGAGTTATTTATCTATGACTTTGATCAGAGACAGCCTTAAGTGAGATACTAAGAGAATTAGCTGTGGAATAGATTTTGGTGACAGATGTCCTGTGCTCTGCTGTTATGTAAAAAGCTACCTTACCTTCTCTGTCAGCTGCGATATCTGGCTATAATTAGAAGTAATATCTGTCAAATAATTGGTTATGCACATTTTGATTAATTTCCTGAGACAACTCCACTCCTGTGCCACTTCTCAATCTCCCTGTGATTTTTAATTTTCTCATTTGGGGAGAATTTTCAGTTAATTAGACTCCAAAATCTTGCAAACAGCTCTGTAGACATGTGTGGTAAGATTTATTTCTTTATATTGCTGAGACCCTGGTATATGCGTTGTATGATCGTGTATAATATTAATACATATGTGCAGCAATGAATGGTAATATTAAGAAGTGTCCTCCAAGTTGTATAGCACCTTGCTATTGAAAATGAAAAAGAAAAACTATGGTAGAGAATTTTTTGAGAAAGTTTAGTTATGCTATGAAGAAGGACTATAACAGTCTAGGAGTGCTGTAAGCCTGCTTTGCTGGTTGGTCATGCTTCAACCAGTTAAGATTGTGAAAGATGTTTTTGGTGAGATTAAATGTTTTGAAATGCGAGGCTTGTTCAGCCCTTGTGGATTTGTTATATACATTTAATTTTCTTAGAAAAGGAGTTAACCTGAAGGCTTCCTGGAATCTTGAATTCGATATATCTGTCAGGCAGTGATGATTAACCTCTTCAAAATGTAAAATCATAACAAGCAAGAGAAGAACACACGCTTGAAGAAAAGGTGTTGTCCTAGGCACGGGACCAGCTGAAAGACAGGGAAAAGGTGTGCAGAAAACCAAGGAAATCATTCCCCAGTCTTCCGCAGGGCTGCTGCTTGGATAGCATCTGTGTCTTCTGCGTTGGCAGGCGAGCTGCCCGAGGGGCTGCAGTCATCTCCAGCGGATCCACAGGTGCTGGAGCGTGGGGCTGGCTGCAGATCGGTGCCAGGCTCGCGGTGCCCTGCCCGGCTGCGCTGCCCCAGGCTGTGCTCGGGCAGGGGAGCGGGCGGCGGCAGCTGCGGTGCCAGTCCCGGCCCTCCCGCCGGCAGCAGGCACCGGCACGCCACGGCGCTGGCCTGGGGAGCCTCCAGGCCCAGGGCAGGACTCGGGATGGAGAGGTGCTTTTCTGTGGCTTTGTATGGATAAGAAACCATTAAACATCCACTGCTTCTCTGGAGTAAGGGTAACTGGAGAAAAAGCAGGTTTTAATGTTTTTCTTTCAGCACTCCCTTTTGGGCACACAGTAGTAACTGCAGCCTACCCCAAACGTGCTGTTATATCCAAACGATAGTGCAGTATCTTTATGGAGCATATACTGCTGGTTATCTCTCCTTATAAAAATTTTGAATGAGATCCACCTGCATTTTGGCAAAGATGCAGGTCAAACATCTTAAGCATTATATTAAGGCTCACAACAAATTCTTGGGCCTTTTAAAACACTTTGGAGACTTCTACTGATTCAAAAGGTGCCAAGATTTTTCCATAATGTGGTGTAAAAAGACTTGACTTTGATATCACCATTTGATATTAAGCCTCTTCTCAATCCAATCTCTACTTATTTTCTATGTGAGTTCATCCTCCTAAATGGAGAAGGAAGAGTTTTACTCCAGAGCTGATCTTGGGATGGAGTCACTGTGACTAAATCTTGCTGGGTATAGGGATTTCCCTGCTGACCTGCAAGTTGTTCAGGAGATGGAGCCTGCAGAGGAACCCTGGGATTGACTCAAAGGGCAAGGCAGTGAGGCTAAGCCTCCTTTGTTCTTCCTGGGGTGATGAGCAGGGTGCACAGATGTGCACAGGAGGGAAGAGCACCAGGATGCTCCCTTCCGTGGAGTGCCCCCCGGCTGGAAGGTGTGGCAGGCATTGCACTCAGCACTGCTCTTCCCAGCTCCATCTTGCTCGGTTAATCTGCAGTGTTGCGTATTTTATGTGCTTTTCAGTACTGGAGGGGCAGAGCACCAAGGGTGAAATACATCCCACCTTGCTCCTCTGGACCATTTGGCAAGTCCAGTCCATGTGAGCGTGAAAAAAGTGGACTGGGCAGTGCCTCCTGCTGTGCTGTGACAGCACCATGAAGTGGATGTGATGTGGTTGTTAGGCTGTGATTCAGTTCATACTGAGAGGTATTGATTGGTGTTGGTTCAGCACTTGCTACATATTTTATCAATTGACCTTTGTGACTGTATTCCTGCTCTGCTTCTCTTGTCCTAATTCTCTTTGCCTCAGTTTTTGTATCTCCTAATCGTACACTGTTTGATTTGTAATAGCATTTCTTTAGTTTTCTGTTGCTGGAAAGCTTTTTTTAGTGAAGCTATACTTTCCTTCCTTTGCTTCCTTTTCCTTTGTTTGCTTTTTAAAATCTTTTTTTTTTTTTTTTCAAGAAATCCACCTGCTCTTCTTGATACATCAATTCCATTAAGAGATTCAGCTTCTAAAATATTTTGCCCTCAGCAGAAGAAAGAAGTATAAATGCAGGTGTTTTGCAATAAAACTCAGGGGTGCAGAAGCTGGTTTTATAGCAGATCTTGTCAAATAGGATTTACAGAACCAGATAACATAATAGAGTTCGATAACATAATGCCTTTGTGAACAGTTCTCCTGGCCATCTGCGGAGCCGCACAGTTACACCAGCTGAAGATCTGGTAGCCTGTTTCCAAGATGTTGTTTGTAAATATGCTCTGAAAACCTGAAAGAATAATTGTAGCTAAGTGCATTTAGCTGGGTGCAATCCACTGCAGGTATTAATTTTGGACTTTCACTGAAAGCAAGGAAGACAATGTTGTCTGCTGGGTTGTTTTAGCACTGGCTGGTACTAAAAGAAGGCGGGGAGCTAAAATATCTTTCTAGAGGTATGCAGCTACCTATATAGCAAAATCAGGGTTCAAACAAAAGGGTTCCTGACTCACAGCAGTGCTCAAAACAAGGAATGTGCTACGTGTGTGTCACAGACCTTTAACACACAGATCTGCCACATCAAAAAAACTCAACCTGTAGGAAATGCAGCACAGGAAAAAAAAAGTTTGTGCCAGTCAAAAAGTAAAAGATAAATTATATGCTGTGATGCAACAATGTGCACGAAATTTATCTTCAATGAGGGGATGCAGAGCATCAGAAAGGAGGCCACAGGATTTTCAAACCATTTTTTCAGTTGCAAGAGATATAAAATGTCCAGTAGTAAGCGTGAATCTCCACAGATATCAATTAGGATAATTTAAAGATCTCAGATTTATATTCCTGGCTGAAGTTCAGAGTTATCAATTAGAAAATGCTTTCTAGGATCTTATTACAGCCTTTGTGTAGGAGGAAATTTGAAACTCACAGCCCAGAAGAGTGGTGGTTGATAGCAAAAGGGGGAAAGGAATGTCAAAATATCTATTATGGAACTGTGATAAAGTGCCATCTTTTTAGAAATCTCGCCTTGTGAATAGTGCACAAGTGCCTGTTCTCCATCCACTTTCATCCAATGCTCTCTTTAATGACCTGAATCATGGGAGTTTTAGCAAGCCCAAAGCTAAAACAAATCTGAGAAAGACTGCAAGCAAACAGGGAAAAAGATAGAATTAAAAGCAATTCTGAAAAACTGAAGATTTTTCCTAAATATAAGATGAAATTCCACAGTGCCTGGGGGGCAACAAAAAATCATTAATTAAATAAGGGGTGAGAAACTGTTGGTTTCTTCCAGGAAAGATCTCAGAGCGATGTTAGATCACAAGCAAAGCAGATGTGAACAATGTCAGCCTGCTGTGAAGAGGAGAAAGTCCACCCTGAGACACGTAAACAGCAAATACATGAAATGATGCTTCCACTGCTAAAGCTGTTTCATGTCCACTGCCTGGCACTGTGCTTTATGAAAGCCATTGATTACTTGGAGAGGATGAAGTGAAGATTAAGTTATTAAAAAAATGTGATCTAAACACATAACCTAAGAAGAAAAAAGGCAAAGATTTGGGTTACTTACTCTAAGGGAGAGCAGATTGATAGAGGAAATGGGACAGGATAACAATTTTTAAGTGGAAAGAGAGGGGAATGATCCATTCTCTACATCTGTAGCAGGCAAAGCAAGAAACATTGGTCATAAGAGGCAGAGAGAAGGACCTGGGAGAGAAAGCAAGGGAAAATACAAGGATAGTGAGGAACTGGACAAGAACTTCTGTGGAGATGGGGAGCCATCCTCATTGGTAAGGTATTTTTCAGAGCAGGGGAGACAAGCAACCAACTAGGAATGGCATTGAGATACAGCTTGTCCTATCTTGGGACATCTCAAGGTGTTTTCCAGCTCTGTCTCCTGTGATTCCACAATGTCTCACTTTGTGAGAAAGCAGGAATGATGCCACATTTGCAGAAAGTATGGGACAGTGAGAGGATAAACTGGCCATGCACCACCATGTCTGCGTTTATGCTCATGAGGGTTTTTCCAGTGACAACCAGCAAACACATCACCCCAACACTTACTTTAGAACTGTAGAACTGCATTTTAGTGTTGTGTTTTGTGATGGATAAAAAAAATAAAAAAATTATGCCATCATAAGGATGCCCTCAAGCCTGTCAGAGATTCCCACAGCTTTCTTGCACATGCAGTAGTCTTGCATTCTTCTGAGGAGCTTTTGCTGTAGTGCTGCTTTTCCCACCTCAGTCTCTCTGAGTAGGTAATAATATTTGTTCTGCACATCATCCAGGTTACCTGTCCCTGGTCTTTTAGTAGATGTTGTGGTGCCAGTAGAAAAGTGCTTTAGATAATGGGGTATGTACTGGGAGACAAGCATTGCTAATGACACTTCCATGGAAAGAGGCAGCTTGGATGCATTTTGAAAAGGTAGGGGAATTTAGTTTCATGGACACAGGCCAGGAACATCCCCCAGGATGTTCCTGGTCATCCTTCTTTTACTAGTATAGATGGAACCTCTCTTGTCAGCAAATTCCTCTAAAGCAGTAGCTGCTGTTGAAGAGAAATTTGCCATGAGAGCAGTGATTCTCCAAGCTCAATCCAACAATCAACATGGCTTCACTTAAAGAAAGGTAGTCCTGAAGAGATTCTCTCTAGTTCTCAGAACAATACACGGTGATACTGATGCATTTTCTAGGCTACACCAACTTCAACAGATTGACAGCAGCTTTCCAGCCTGTGTGGCTGCTCCCAGACTATCTGACCCAGATGAAGCCAAAAACTAACAGACAAAAGAAGATGAAGCCCTTTTGGTCTAAGCTCTGAAGGCAGTGTGCCTGGTCTTCATCTCAACGTGGCACAGGGGGCATTCAGAGTGCCTTTTCAAGCCTGTCTCTCCACCTTGAAGGAAATCTCCATACTAGAAGTAAAAAACCACATGCATTTCAGAAGTTGCCTCTCATTCAATCTGGCCGTATTTGAGTGTGTTTGTGAAACCACTTCATAATTACGCTTAAACAAAAGGATAAAAAAATTCCTCCTTCAGTAGTGCCTGAACAGATTGGCCCGTCTTATATTGTTACAGTATGAGGGCAGTGAGGGAAGTATTTTCATGAACAAATCAATTATCAGGAAAAATGGTCTATTTTCTTAAAACTATGAAAATTCATAGATTTTATATATATTCTTTTTGTTATTTCCCAGTGCATTAGAAACAAGCTAGCCATTGCCATTAACATCTTTGAGATTTTAAAGTAAATTGTAATAGTCACCCTAGGGGTTTCTTCTTTTTTTTTTAAAAATGTTTTAATGTGCTTTATTTATTGAAAAAAAAATCATAATTATGTTATCTTGTAGTGACTAGAAGTGTTTGACCAGTTTTGGAGTCCAATCCAAATGTTTTCTCAGTTTAGATCTTTGTGGGTCTCAATGATATAAAAATTAAAGTTGGAAATATGGTGAAGACTTAGGGTGACTTCTAGCAAAGATGATGTTATTAAATATGAAGCATGATATGAAGAATGATGTTGAATGTATGTTTCTTGGTGTTCCTTTGGATTCCTCTGCCTCCCAAGTTTTGCAGATCAGCTTTTTTACTACTCCAGAAGCTGCAGGGCTTCCCTGAGGGAGCCAGAAAGATGCAATGGGTTTCAATACATCCTGTATGAGCCACAAAGTCCAGAGAGTATCTAGAGGTGCAGGATAGCTGAAGAGCATCTGGCCAGGGAGACTGATGTCTAGGAGAATATCTTTTAAGAACGTTGAGAGGCAGACAGAGAAAATACGTAAGATGATATTGAGAAGGAAATTTGTATGCACCAGGGAGATAAAACAGCACCTAAGAGGGAAGAAAGAATGAAAGATGCAGGAAAAGTGTTTTCCAGAGCAAGGGGAAAATGAGGATGTTGGGGTAAGAGAAGAGAAAAATAACCTCAGTGGTTTTATTTTTGGGGCAATAATCTTGGAGCTGAGGTCTCATGATGTCTCAAGTAAGTTGTTTCAAAATTGTTTATTGTTGCAACATTGATTCTATTCTGCTTGAAAATCAGGGATGGTGGACAGCCAAAGACCATTTCTATCAGCTGTCATGTTTGATCACTGGCCACCCAGGTAGTGAAAAGTAAATGAGAGAAATTCTACACTTTTTACTTCTTTAATTTTTTTTTTGTTCACATGAGCCACAAATGGCAGAGAAGTATATGCCTTCAGTCTTAAAAAATGAGGGAAAGTTCCCAAGGGCAAGCCATGGAGTGACTCCAGGAATGACCACACTGCTGGATGAGGAGACAAAGCAACCTGTAGTGGTACAGCCCAGCAGAGCTGTGCTCCATTCTTTGAGCCCACCACAGCACCTCCCACACCACCCGAGCTGATAACCTCGGGTGCTCACGCAGCAAGGATTGGGTTTTGCTCTTTTTTNGTTTGGTTTTTTTTTTTTTTTTTTTTTTTTTTTTTTTTAATTCTACATTGCTACACAGTGGAAAGGGAATAGCACTGTCTTGTAATGTACTTATTTGTCTCCATGAGGGATTGCTGCCAAGCTTCTGTGAATACACTTTTTTTGGCTGCCCTTAAATGAGCAAGAATGCTGAAAATTTATTCCCACAACACCCAAAACTTTTTTCTAGTATTTTCTGACATTAAAACACACACATAAAAACATGCATACACATGTGCAAAACTTTACCAGAATTAAAACCACTTTTTTTTTTTTNTTTTTTTTTTTTTTTTTTTTTTTTTTTGTGATCACAGCATCTTCTGTCCTAAAGCCTCAGAAAAATGCATGGAGATAGCTAAATTATAAGTTTACTCAAATGCTTGGGATGTTTTATATCTCTGTAATGCTAAAATTGTTGCTGTTCTGACAGACAAAAATCAAACATGGGAAATATGATGCATGTCCTCTACAGCTTTATTAAGCCTATTTCTGAGATGGAAGAAAAAGAAGGGAGAATGGTCCGACATTTAAGAAGTAGGCAAAAGTTCACATTCCATAGCTGCAGTAGTTTTTTATTAAAAGAAAAGCAAATAAAAATGACTGATTAAATGTTCCTTGCATCTTTATAAATCTGCTCTCCAAAGAAGGCCAGGCACTTGCTTGGAGTGTGTACACATGAGTAAGTGGGTGTGTGCGTGTTATATCTATTTCTATGAGCAGGACATATTTCCAGCAGTGGCAGGTAGTAGAAATGATGAGTACAAGATGGGAAAAGGCTTTGGTGATGAATGATCAAATTTTCAGAAACATCTCACCTCATTTGATTTGTTCATAAAATCCATTACAAGAATAAATAGTATTTTCCTACCTCAGGCATTCTGCGGTTTTTGGTCACAGGATGATGGTTTTCTGCTCTATCTGAAGTTGGGGACTTGATGATTTTTTGTTAAATAGTATGTCATCAGAAAAAAAAAATACCTGCATTTTTTTTAAAAAAAAACCTTGTGGCATTGGGAAGGTGACAGCATCATCAAACAGTCAGCAGTAGTGTATAGGTAAGGAATTTGTATGAAGAACTTTCTAGCTAGAGCAATCTATTTAATAGCTAGGACTGGGAGAACGAGGGTGAAAGAGCCAAAGGAATGATTGTGCTGATATAAACGTTTCTCCTGTCATTTTTCTTCCTCTGAAAATGAGAGCTTCTTGAATAGCCAGCATTGTCCATTTTCATCAGCTTCGGTAGGGTGGAGGTGGAAGCTTGGACTCACAACCAGGAAATATCTGTTAGGCTTGCAGAGTCAGAATCAATGTGCAGTTTCCTGCAAATATTTCTTTACAGTTTAATCACAGAAAGTATTGTCTGTCACTACTACTGTATTAGCTACTCCTTTTTCAATAGCATTAATCTCTTGTGAAGCAATAAAGAAAACATATTTTTATTCTCTTTGCTGGCCTCCAGTGGAAGGTGCTTTTGAGTGTCCACCTTTCTGCATGGGCTTGTGGGGCATTTGGTGAGGTTTCCTGTCCTTACATATAGCATATTGTTGAGTGTAGCAGCACTTCTGGGTTCCTGAGCCTGAGGACAGGTTTTCTTAGGATGAAACTAGTGCACATTAGTCTCCACAAGGAAAACCCAGGCCCAGTGAGAGCAGAGTACACCACGATCCCATAGGAATGCCAGACTCTCTAGCAGATAACTAAGCAGGTAATATAGGTGCAACCACAGTGAATGACATTTGCATTAATTGCAAATGTTAATGATTAGGCTACAGAGACTCACAAATACTTTGGCTTATTAACGTATGCAAGGCTTTACAAAGCTGAGAGCCTTCCTCAGAGGCTAAAATGCAGTTTTTGTGATACTTCAGTAGGGAAGTTATTGTGGGTCTTGCATCACTCAGGTGCCATACTGTTTCCCTCTCAGTCTTTGCAAAATTAGCAATCAGTAACCTTTCTAGAACTCTGACGTGACAATTTTCATGTGGCACAACGGGTGCATAGGTTCCTGCAAAATCTTCAGGGAGTTGTGCTTGTGTGCTTCTCCCCTTCCCAGGGCCAACAGGAAAAGGGGAATTCTCAGCCGTGCACTATCCATGGATACTCAGAGAGGCTCTCTGCCTCTCTGTGTTCAGAGGGTGTCCCTGCAGGTGGTGCAGTATCCTGTCTGACAGCGTGCCACTTGAAGTCATGTTGGAGCTCAAACCTGAGATTGCACCAGGGGCAATAGGCAGGGGCCAGACTCTGCCTCCCTCCTACAAGAATTCTGCTCAAATGTGGTCTCTCCAAAGATACCATGCCCTGTGACAGGTGCCTGCCTCTAAGAAACCATGCTGTGGATGCAAACCTTCCTCCCCATCTGGCTGCTTATGGTGTTGTCCTTGCAATGGTGGGAACTGCCGAGCACACTGCGCCTCCTGTCTCAGCTCTGAGCTCTGTGTTTCGGCTCCCCATTAGGTGCATTCAACCTTTTGCAGTGGTTACTCTGCTGGAGGGTTGTGCATGCTGGTCCAGAACTTTCCTTGCCTGGTAAACTCTCATTGTGGCACCAAGGCTTTGTTCCCCCAGCAGGCTCTGACTGGATGTTTTGCTGCTGGTACTGATCACTCCCTGCTCCCTTGACAAGGATAGGGTAGCCCGCCCAATATTTGATGATCAACTCCTCTGCCTTACATTAAAAATTCTTCTACAATTTCACATCTTCATATTCTTTTCTGCTTTAAAACAAAATTATCTTCTGATTGTTTTGCAGTTTGCAATGAAGCATTGTTCTAAACCTTTTCCACTTAGAGGTTTCCAAAGAGTTTAATCTCTATTGCAGGTTTTACTGCTTCACTATCTTTTTAGATACTTGTTTAATTTTTCTGATGGTTAGAACCATATGCCATGTGGTTGTCACTGAGACGGGGAGTCTGAGAGAGGTTAAAAGTGCACATTAAAAATACGATTTTTCACAGGTTGCATTGGGAAAAACACTATTGATCTTCTGTCAGCCATTTGGGCTTTTTATGTGTAGTTCTGTTTAAAATGCCTTCAAGGAAGTCCTTTGAGAATGAAATTTTAGGTCATGAAAAATGGAAAGGCTGAGAACTCAAAAAATTAAAATCCTTTGTGTTTTAGGAGTGCAGCAGGTCTCTTGCACCCGGCTGGTAGCAATGTAGATTTTTTTCTGCCCTCCCATTGAGATACTGAACTGGGAGGTACTGAGCTCTGGGGACATGGTGCCAAAGGTGGGTCAAGCCCTGTCCTCTTTGGCTGAGCCTATGAGAAGGAGCAGTGAGGACTGGTCAGGCAGGACTGGGCTGCAGGATCAAGTTGTTGGGTATCCTGAACCCCCCAGGTTATTTGGAGGAGGCAGCAGCAACGTCCTCAAACAAGTCCTGCCTCTGCAGTTGCTCAAGCTTGGCCCAGGGTAGGTCTTCTGACTGTTTCCACATATCCCTTATGGGTGACAGGCAAACGTACACTCCAGGAAGTTTGAACTCTGCCGCTACTGCTTGGGCACTATGCCATTGTCTAGATTAAAAATAATCAGCTGCAGTTTCTGCTGAGTTAAGCACTTTAAATTTTATTACAAATGGGTTGACTTGAAGTATTTGGACACCCTGCTCTCCATGCTGAAGGAGCTGAACTTCCCTCTTCTCCTTTCTTAACTTACTTTTTTTGGCAGTAGGTTGCAGCAAACACATCTGCTACCCTTGGCAAATAAAGGCACCTTAGTTTTCCGATAGATTCTGTGTAAATACCAAACAAAACATATACTAAAGATCCTTGGCTTATATCTACTAGAAAATTTGCTTTCTAAGCTACTTTCTTCTTCTCTGGTTTGTGCAGGTGTAAGGGCATTTCTGCAGCTACGTATGGCTTTCCATTGACATAGTATTTTCCTGTCTAATTGAGGTCTAGTGGCCATCATCCAGCTGACCCTCATTCTGAGGGCATATAGCCTGCAAAAACACAATCTGAGGGAGCACTGTTCTTTGCACAGAAACAGAAGGGAATAAACCCCATTCTACCTCAACCTCCATGGAGCTGTGTCAGGCCTCGTGCGCAGTTCCTCATTTCACCAAATGTGATAGGCATGGAAATAATTGCCATGAGTTGATTGCATCATAAATTTTTTCCTTCCTCCCCGTCGGGTTTTGGTCTGCTTGTAAGCAAGCTGGGATTTTATCAGCTGTCCCAGGTACCCCTCTGAAGGATTCCTTGTCTGCAAAGCTGCTGGGCACCTGTCAGGCTGGTGGAGACAGAGGTTGTGTGGAATGTTTCTGTCCTGCAAGTGGACTTAGAATCCTTTTTCTGGGAAAAATAATTGGGTTTGCAGTTTTGAAAAGGGCTTACCACAAATATTTGCCTAAAATTTGCCAGTGCAGGGAATGTTTCTTCAGCAAACACATTTACCAGCATGCTCTCAGTCAGTAAACACCACTGAGGTGTGAACAGAGTCAAATGGAATTAATTTTTAATGCAAATTAATATTAATATAAAATAATTTGGAGAAGGTTGGGATAAGCTTTTTTTCTTTTATTTTGGGGAACACTCATCAGTCCAAATACAGACACACTCTGTGCAATCCTGTACCTTTTGGGGGTGGGTGTGAAAAGACAGGTGTGCTTTTGGAGCTCAAGATGCAGTGACATGTGTCCCCATTTGGAGAGCTGAACGGGTTGTGCTATGTGTGCTATGAACCAGCCCACTGGACCTGTCTGGGCATGAATGATGAATCATTCATCATCAGGGCACTGAGAAGGTCCTTGCAGCTGTCCTGGTGACCAGCCTTTTTTGTGGGGTGAAGGGAAGGTGAGAAATGGATGCTCTTGCTGCACTGAGCTTCAGTAGAGGTGGTGCCTGTAGGAGAAGAGAATACAGGCGACCTCAACCCTGATAAGTACCAGCTCTGTTAATTAACCAATACAGCCTCACCCCAGATGAGTAACAGCTATATCCAACAAGGATGAGTGAGACAAAAGAGGGGCTTAGCTGCTAAGGAGAGGATCATCACGGAGGAGGCATTTTGAGGAGCATGAAGGAGAGAATCATGAAGAAAGATCCTGGGGAGGGAGAATCACTGTGCGGTCAGTCTGGGTCTGCAGTTAGAGCCTGTTGTTGGAACCTGCAGTCACAGTCTAGCTGGGTAAAAGCCTGCAGTCAGAGTCTGCAAACCAATACTTGCAGTCACAGTTTAGCAGGAAAGAACCAGCAGTCAGAGACTGCAAGGGAAAACGTAAGGGACGAGCTTGCTGCAGCCAGAGTCAGTGAATAGTTGGAGTTTTGATGACTAAGCCATGAAGAAGAATAAACCAGGACCTTTTTATGCTGTGTTTAACAAGAAGTCTGTGCCTCAGCTCATTTTTACCCTCTGATAAGAGGGCTGCTGCAACAGGTGCTCAGTGGGGTTGGGAACCAAAGAGCTGGTGGGACTGATCCTGTGGTGATGTAGCCCAGGAAAACAGGCAAGCTGAAGAAAGAGAAGCTTGGTCTTTCTGCTGAGGTGGCAGCTCCTGTCTAGGCTAGTAAGTGCAACCACTTGTGTTTTGAGCTGCCTTTTTGGTATACTTCCCTCCCTGTTGAAGTTCTTTCCAATTTGATGGTAGGGTACCTTATCCTGTGATCAGTTTTCCACTGTAGGTTCTCCTGCCCGCCTTGGTGCAGAGGTGCTACCCTGGAGTTGGTTCTCTGAGATGAAGCAAGTTTGGAAGGAGAAAATAGGCTGTGGTGACATCTGCTCACTGCCTCTGCCCCCCTATCTGGGCTCAGCCTGTGGTGGAACACACTGGCTTGCTGTGCCCTCACCGTGCCTGGGATTGATGAAAGGAGATTTTGCCTGAAGGACTGGTGTTGGCAGTCTGCAGCAAGTCTGTGGCTTGATAATTATGGATTCCCACTCCAGTATTAGAGCTAAATTGCAAGCTGTAGAGAAGTGATGGCTTGGCAGAGGGGAGATGTCATTATTCCTATTAGCACCAGTAGTTTTAGACCAAATCCTCTGTCCTCACTCTCTATGAGAGTCTTCAGATTTTCTATCAAGAAATGTATGACCCAAGTTTGGGTAAAACATTTATTGTTCTTGTGAGCAAGATTCTTTCATAGCCCTGAACACGAGCAAGAAATCTTATTTTCATTCTAGGACTCTCAGAAGACTGTCAGTGCTTTTGATATAATCAAACCCCTGTCTTATTAAGGGTTCTTTTCTTCATCAGTACACTGTCCACTAGCAAGGTGGGAGGCTCAGTCACTGATGCCAGAGCAGACTGAGGGATTCTTGTAGAGAAGCTAATTATATTTTGCCTTTTTTCCCCCTTCTTTCTTTACAGAAAGACAGAATAGTTGTGGATAAATTGGGAAAGGGGAGGGGTGAGGAGAACTCAGAATTCAATAATATTCGTACTTAGCACAAGTACACAGGAAAGGTGACAAGGAGCTGGGTGCCCGGAAACCTATGCACCTTGGTGCTAGATGGAAAATTGAATTTAATTATAGTTACCTTTAGCTCAGCACCTAATGAGCATGTTTGAAATAATGAAGGGTTGCTGTATAATAGAAGATCTAGGACTCAAACAGAAAATGAAAACCTTCCCTCCTTCTTCCCTGCTCTGCTGAATTTAAAATAATTCTGCCAAGGCCCAAGAGACAAAGTAGATTTCTATTCTTGGGGTTTTTTTCAGTGATTATCACAGAAAATCATCCAGAAAAAAATCAAATAATATGGTCAGTAGGGGGGAACAAGCACATTTTAATGGGGAGTAAAAGAATGGAGACTTATTCCATTCTCACTTTGCCTAGTGAGCACTGCTAGGGTCTTGAGGTCTTTGTTTTTTATTTTTTTCTCTCTCATATCATGCTGTTTTATCCATTCTCTGATAGCTCTTAGGGGTTTTTTAATCTTTTTATCTTATTTTCTGGGAGTCTACTATCCATGGAGTTTACTACTTTGTTGCTAGGGGAGAAAGAAGTCAAGGAGATTTCTTTCACACACATTTCCTAGGGTTGCTTCAGAATGTTGGTTCTCACAAGTAACTTTAAAACCACAGACCCAAATCCTTCTCTGTGTAGTACACATACACAGGTGGGGATGGAGGCCAGTGGAGATGCTCCACATAAATTTATGCGAGTTTAGGAGAAAGCAGGATGTGGTCTGTACTTGGCTGTTTGTCTAATATTTTCTCCTTGCTGAAATGAGAGTTGAACAAAGCATTTGAAGCTGCTTTTAGCCTTACAGCCAGTACCTGATGTTTGTAGCACAAACCCAGCTGAAATTACTTCTGTTCTGGTGGCCAAGGTAGGAAAGTGGGGACACTAATTAACCTTTACATTTTTAACCCATGCTGAAATGTGGCTTTTCACAGTCCAGTCATGTAGTTAATGACCCAGCAAAAGATATTATTTATCTTTAAGGTAAAGCTTCTTCCAATGTGACCAAACCTTAAAATGTTCACCCAGAGGTGAAACCATGCAAGCTGGCTGGATGGAGGGCAGCTGGCATGGGTACCAAACTATGAAATGATGGTCACAACCTGGCCCTGAATCTCTCAAGTTTAGCCCAGGTCTCAGCTTCTATTTTTTCACTGAGAAAGTGCCATGTTTGTTTCTTTCCCGGCTTTATTCCAAGGCAAATCGGGTAAATCTTGGGGAAAAACAGAAAATCACATGGTTTTCCATTTGGTCTCTCTCCTCTTTGGTTCTTTGTCTCGAGAGTTTGTGGTAATGGTTCATGTTGCCTAAATATCCCTAAATTCTTAGCAGGCAGATAACACTGGTGCTTGAGAGATTCTTGAGATAAATCTCTTATGGACACATGGTATTTTCTACACCACATGTTTTCTCCTTCCTGCTTCTTTAGCATGCTTTTGGTGATTTGTTTGTTTGCATGAATTACTCTCAGCTTCAGAACACATCCATATCTTTTATTTCTTATTTCCTTAATTGGGGATGATTTTTTTCTGCTCCTGCTCTTTTTGGATTCATATTGTTTTATTAGCAACATTACAGTCTATTTTGGGTGATTTAGAACAGAGCACATAGAAATACATAGATATTATTCCCTGGCAAATAAGCAAGCCTAGATATGCCTCAAACATATTTTGAAATATTTTAAATCCGTATGCGCAAGCAATTTGTGTAGCTGACTACTGGGCAAACATAAATCCCTAAATCCTTCTTTTCCTTTATTTTGATCAGCATTGCTTTGTCTTTCCTCTGCTTTTCTTGTCAGCTTATTTCTAAGGGGTGGTAGGTGCCTCCATGCTTTAAAAAATCCTGTTACTTTGCTTGTTTAGACACCTGCATACCACAGCAAATTTTTACCTCAGTTGCCACTTATTTTTTGACTGAAAACAGTCTTTAATTATGATCAAGACAAAAGACTTCTGTGTGTGTCTGTCTTTCAAGGCACGATAGATGCCTTGTCTGGATGCTGCTGCCACTGTGCTATCTTCTGTTTGTCAGAGTCCAGCCCCTCACTAAGCTGTCAGCCAAGCAGAGGAGATGCAGAGAGACAGGCATTTCGGAGTACGCTTCATGGATGTGCCAGAGCCCCAAAGTGAGTCATGAGGTGTGACGGGCATCCACAATTTTTTCACCTATGTGTGGAGCCTGGAAGGCTGCAGGAGAGTTTTCTTTGGGCAGAATAGCTGCTGTCCCTAGAGGTGTGGTCTGGGCACTGCGGGTCCTGTCTTGTCGGTGCTGCAGGGAAGGAGATGCTGTTGTGCAGGCTGGAAATGGCCCAGCCCGGTTAGGAGAGAGCTCTGGGAAAAATTCCTTTGGCTTCCTGGTCTCTCGTGTAACTGTCATGGCCACTGTGATACCTTGCGATGTGTGGTGGGCGTCTGTTGCATTTTGCTTGGGGAATGAGAAGGGATGTCCTTTGCCTGCTGTCTGGATTGGCAGTGAATGTGGTCTGAGGAAGTGTGGGGAAAGGGAAAAATACACAGTCTGTGCAAATGCGAGTGGATTTTTTTTCTATGCTTTCTTTGCATAGAGTCCCTTGGGGAAAAGGGAGTCAATGAACTAGCATGTCTCCTGAGGGACTGCAGCCATATTTCCAGTCAAAAAATTTTGGTTTCCAATGAAATGCATGTCAGAAATATTTTGCTTTCAGTGAAGTATGTGGCAAAAATGTATTTTTTAAATTTTTTTTTCCCAGTGAAAATACAGCAGTTTTGTGGGGGAATAAGTAGGCTTAGCTCTATTAGTAATACTATTTTCTGTCAAGAAGCTAATTCATCTTAATGGAAAAATTATAATCAAGCATGGGAAAAGAAGCACTTTTCTAGGCAGCGATCCTGTCACCTGTAGAGAAGAGATTTGGGATCTGGAGTGGTTTGCTTCTATTTTGAGCTTTAACGCTAATATTTTCAGGCTCCTCAAGTCAGCCTCATGCTGTGTGGGCATGCACAGCTGGAGCATTATGAAAAATAAATAAAAAGGTATTGCTAATAGAATAGCCGGAGTTGGTAGAAGTGGCTTCACCTGCTCTGCTGAGAGGTTTGTGAGGCGAGGCTCCCCTGTGGCAGCAGACAGGCACCCGTCCTTGCCATCATCTGTGTGACCTCACGCATTTGCTTTGAAATACAATTCCTTTATGTCAGCTCCATCTTTATCAATCGGGGTGGCGTGATAAAGTGCCAGCACTTTGGGGTGATAAAGAGAATTTAGATTGCGGCTGCCACTGATACCCGCTGGCTGATCCTGAGCTGCTGTAGGAGCCTGTGGGAGGATGCAGGGAGGTGTCCCTGCAACAGCATAGATGAAGTATCAGATTGCACGGAGCATGAGATTAACTGTATGTACAGAATGTATCCAACCGTCAGGCACATATCCATATGTTTGGATGCTGGTGGGTGTTTTTTAAAGTTACTGTTTTAAAGATATCCACACAGGTGGCTAGCAAGCATTTGTTAGATGGCACAGCATGAATGTTGAAGCAATCTGACTGCTCGTGGGTGAGGAATAAAAGGAGAAGCAGTGCCGGGTGTCCAGGGTTTTCTGGATAATGGTTATTTGCCTTAAGAAAGAAAGGACTATGTTTTTCCTGGTTAGTTTTGGGAGAATGCAGAGGCCTGTGTGGAGGCTGACAGCATCCTCGTTTCAGAGAAAACAAAAACCTCATCAGGTGGAGGCACTTTAGAAAAACAAACCCTGTTTTGGTGATGTGATTTTTTTTTTTAATAATATCTCATGCCTGTGTGCAAAGTACGTTTCTTTTAGACCTTCAAAGGAAATAATAATATTAAAAAGGGACTCCAGGTGTGTGTGTGGGGGAAGGCAGTGTTTCAGTTTTGGGGTGGGTTAGTTTTATTTTTTTGTGATGGAAGGATATGCTAAGACCAGATTGTGCCATTGTAGAACAACTCTGTGATGAGCCACAGGCTCACTGGAGGTGGAATCCTGCACCACTTCCTGACAGGATGATGAGAGATTTCCCCTATGTCCAGCCAGCTTCTCTGAGTTTGCTTTCTTCCCTTCATATCACACTCATGGGAGCATCCTCTCCAGGAGGACTGGCTTGTCGCATGAGCAGTCACTTAGAGGACAGCAGCTGTTGCTGGGCATGTTCAAAAGTAGCTGAAAGGATATTGGAGCCACTTTCAATCCACAGCTGTCTCCAGGCCTAAGTTTGCTCAATGCAGAGACAGCAATAAACACCAAGTGAAGCTGGGTCGCTAACTGTTTCCCAGGGACATATTGTTTTGAGCAACCTTTTCTTCTAAAGCAGTAAAAGCAGCTACTGAACTGAAGGAAACACATCCCTAATTTCTGAAAATATTTGCTGAGAATAAAAGGACTGCCAGAAAAAAATCCCCAGCCTAATTAGTTTTCCACCTCTTGTCCAGAAGTTCCTGAAGCCATGTAGAAAACAGAATTTCTTCAGACCATCTCACAGCTTCTCCAACATGAATGCTCTCATCACAACTTTTTGTGGTATCTACAAGATTTGTGCCAGTGCTCACTGAGGAAAACAATCCCAAAGTAGATTTCCTGGCTCATTAGCTGTGAGTCTGTGAGGACAGGAGTGACGTATGAGAGAAGTTAATTAAAAGAGCTATTGTTGTGAGGATGGAATGAATGCTGGTGGTCATACAGGGTGGGAGTGGGACTCAGGAAACACTCATACTGAGTATAAACAGGGATTAATAGCTGTCTGGGCCAAGCAGCAGCAAAACCACCTATATGCTGATGAAGCTGGGAAAACAAAACAGGATCAAGACTTTGACTCAAAATGCCGACATGGATCCCTCACCAAGCTGACCTACACCAAGCACAGCTGGTTATTGTGAAGGGAGAGCTGTAGAGACCCTGATATTTTAACCTGGAGCTCTTTGTAAGTCAATCTGGCCAGAACTTGTCTATAAGGACAGCAATTGTCTATCACAATTTGTTTCAAATATAATTGAAACTCAAGGAAAATTAAAACAGCCTCACTGATATCATCTGACTGCAAAACTGACTAACTGGCTGCAAAAAAGGTTAAAAATACAGCAAAAAACCCATCACAAACACCTGTCTTTCTGTTGAAAAGCTGTGGCGCTCCATGGGAAATCTTATAAATGACTGAGTGGTGCTCCAGGTCCTTTGTCTGTCAGCTCTTCATGGCTGCTGTCCACATCCCATGTGGACTGTGCAAGCCAAAGATGGTGGCCCCTGGGGCTACTCTTTATTTCCAAACTTACAACCTCAGGCTATTAAACTGTCGTGTATGTGGGTGGTCTTTAAAAATCCTTACTGAAACCACACCTTAGGCAAGCACACACACACATTCACCCGTGCACATCATGGACCGTGCACCATTCTTCCATCCTATGTTTTTGATCATTTTGGGAATGCCTTCCCTTGTGGGCTCTGGCTCATTCTATTCTTTTGCCACATCTGAACAGTGCTTACACTGCATTACGCTGAGAAGGCCCTTAAATCTTCCCATGCCCCCTCATGTGTGCATGCAGACAGTCCGGCATTATCCAGCTCCGTGGCGAGGATGCTCACATCTCCTCTCATTAGCTGTGTGCAGTGTAAAAGCCTTGCCTTGGGTTTCTTGAAGACGGCAGTAACGAAGCTCTGAAGAAATAGTCAGGGGAACGGAGCTAATTAAAATGCAGCAGGGTGTAGAAGTAAAGGTAGCAGCAGCTCGCTATGCCATGTCTCTGGCAATCAGCAGTCCCTAGTTTACCCACACTAATTGACAGGAGACGCAGTGCTACTGAGTGTGCACACAGCCAGCGTTAATGGAGTCAGCACACGCTGCTCTTCTTGCCTGACTTGTCTCATTATCGACCTTGAACTGGCAAAGGTCAGTTGATGGTGCTGCTTTCATCAAGATGACAGGTGTCTGAAGATCTTCTCTTTGTAGTATAATAATTTGGCAGTTGTCTTATCCTGTACGCGAATTAGTGATCTGATCCCGAAGAGATGACGGATAAAAAAGACTGGCTTACCGTGGTGAGGAGCTGGGCTGTTGTGTGTTTAAAAAAAATAACAGGTACCAAAAGTCCTGGAGGAAGGAAACAAAAGTATATTGTATAATTCCCCCTGGAGAAGATAGTGCCTGAAGAAGCAAACAGGCAGATTTTCACAAGTGGAAATGCAGTCAGTCCACTGTTAAAAATCAGCAGCTTATTTGAGCTGATGATGAGCACCAGGTGCACCGCTGGCACTTGGCAAATATCTAATAATAATAATAACAATAGCTGGGGCACCTGACACCTGCAGTAAGCTGTGAGTGACAGTGTTCTTGGGGAGATGTCTCATCTGAAGGCAATGTTGTCTCCAGGAGATGCATCATTATAACATGCTGCACCCAGGCTGCATCCCCTGTGCCCTCCTTTTCTTATTCTATTACAGGTGGTCTCAGCAGAAACACTGAAGACTAACAGAAATGCTTCTGCCATCTTCCCCTTCAAATCTACAAAACCAGCATTTTTGAGCATTTTTAATGAAAATCAATGCTTTGGTTTTCTGAGAGATGTTCTGCAGTCTCTGTGTTCTGTAGCTTCTCTGGTTAGTAGGTTGCTGAAGCCTGAGCTTGCATCACCTTTCCTTTCCCACCGCCACCTGTGCAAGCTGAGTGTAAAATGCTGTGTGCTGCCATAGCATTTGGCCACTTGCTTGTAGGTATAAATGGGGTAAATCAGGGCCTAGACCTGGGAGGAGTCTGTATTCCCCAGCAGAGCAGACAGAAAAGTGCATCTTGCTGAAGAGCTGAGGGGAAATCTTTGTGGCAACTGACTTGCTGGCAGCACCGGACTGCGTTTTTCTTGGCTGAGATAGGGAGGATGAAAGTCAGTGTGAGTCCAGATACACAAAGGAGCACCTGCAAAAAGACATTCCTGCTCCCTTATCACAGTGTTGGGGATTTAGCCCCACTTGCTGACTCATGGGCAGCTCTCTTGTCCTGCTCTGGCTCCACTAAGGGCAGGGGGAGATGCTGATCCCCAACCTGCTGTGCATTTCTTGAGGAAAATCACAGAATCACAGAAAGGCCAGGGGCAGGTCCACCTTTTACTGGGCCAAGTCAGTCAAATCTCAATTCAGCCTGTCCTTGAATGTGGATGGGGCACCCACAGCTTTTCTGGGCCTCCCAGTGCCTCATCATCCTTACAGTAAAAAGTTTCTTCCTAATATTTGATCTAAACCTACTCTCTTTTGGTTTGAAGCCACTCCCCCTTTTCCTATCAGTACATACCCTTGTAAATGGACTAGCCTCCTTTTTTGCAGGCTCCCTTCACATACTGGAAGATCACAATTACTTCACCCTGAAGCCTACTCTTTTCCAGGCTGAATAAAACCAATTCTCTGAGCCTTTCCTCCTAGGAAATGCATTGCACCCCTCAGATCGTCTTGATGGCCTCCTCTGGACTCACTCCAACAGGGCCACGTCTTTCTGTGCTGGGGGCTCCAGAGCTGGAAGCAGCACTGCATGTGCTGCAGGAGTAGAGGAGCAGAATCCCATCCCTTGCCCAGATGGCCATGCTGCTTTGAATGCAGCCCAGGCTGTGATTGGCTTGTGGGGTTATTGCAACCCTCACCAGAGCTGGGGAGGGGAGAGCAAACCAAGCAGAGCTTTTGTTTTTTCTTTACCTGCAGTTTCCCAGAATATTTTTAACATATCCTTCTCTGAAAGTGAATGATCTTTGCTAGTATTATTACCAGAATACTTCTTCATTTATCAGTGATTATAGGAAACTGAAGTATTGTCTGGGGAACAAAATACTCTGTAACTTGAAAATGATTTCTAGCAGTTCTCTTTTTAAAGGTGTGTGAAAATAAAGTGCTGGGCAATGTGATGTCTGTATGGCTGCAGTCCAGCTGTAAAGGTAGAAGACCAGGAGATTTTTACCAGGGCAAGCTGAGGGCACCAATGAGATCACTTTTTAAATAGAGGAATATTTTTACTATTGAGCCTTCCCAGTCTGACAGGCTTTTTCAGCTGCCTGTGTGGTGACTGTCAAGGGATGCTGCTGGTCTCTGTCTTCCCAGTACCTGGTGCTGCAGCAGCCTCCAATCCCATCCCCCTTCACACTCACACACTGTCCCCTGGCATTCAGAGGGCCTGGTTGCACTGCCCTCAGCACTGCAACCACTCTTGCCACGTCAGACTGCACTCTCCTTTGGGGGCACCAGAGCAAATCTCCACCTTTGTGCCAGGCTGTGAAAGCAATTGAAAAATAAATGTTAAACAGAAAAAAAGAGTGCTGCCTGAGTGCATACTGAGATCAATAAAATATGCAGGAATGGACTCCTGCTGTTCAGGGCTGCAGCAGTCTCCAACCTAGAGCAGGGAGTCCTGGAGGAGCACGTTGGGGCTGCTCTGAGTGACAGCTGATAGGAATCCTACATTAATGCAACAGGTAGTGCTCATATGTTTGCACCCAGAGGTCTCATGTTCAGGTGCCAGCTATGAGGGTACCCGCAGGAGGCCTCTGTCTGAAAAGACAGTGATTAAAAAAAGAAACAAAGAAAATTCTAGCAATTACGGTTTTATGTCTGGGTCAAGTCCTTCCAGCAATGGGTCATTTCTTGTTTTGCAGAAGAGTGTCTATTCCTTTTCTTCCCCAGCAAGGAGATAATCAATTATAGACCCGGTGAAAAATAAAGGTAGTGACCATTTTTCTTCTGCTGGGGAAAGAGAGATGCTCCCATCCAAACCAAAGACAAATGGGGTGGATTCATGAATCATTTCTTCTTATAAAGAAAAGCTCCCATCCAAACCAAAGACAAATGGGGTGGATTCATGAATCATTTCTTCTTATAAAGAAAAGCTCTGCTTATGCTGCTGAAACCAATAACAAGATGGTGGGACAAGAGTTTCTCTCTTCTGCCAATAGAAAGGGAGCACTAATATGCACATGGGAAATATAACATGAAAACTGTGACAAATATATTGTGTTTGCCTGTTACATCAACCTCAGTTCCTGCTCTCTCCCAGGTTCTCTCTTTCACTGCAGAAAATAAAAAAGAAAAAAATAATAAAAATACAAGGAAAAACATATATTTTACAACTATAATAGCTGCTTCCTTGTCATCTTTGTTGGCAAGGATCGCCTAGGTCCCAAACCTTGGTACTCTGTGAATGGCAGTTTGCGTATTCCAGAATTAAGGCACCACTAGAAATTTCTAAGGATGAAAATATTTGATATAAAGCAAAGGAATCTAGGAATATTTGTGGCTCACAGGAGTCTGTGTTAAGAACGTTTGTGCCAGAGATCTGGAATCTGAAGTGTTTTGTCCCTGTCCCTCCTCTATGTGTGTATGTGCTGGAAGGGAAGTCAGGACTGAAAAGCAAAGTGGCCTCTGACATGACAGATTTCCTAAAGGATGTCAGGAGAGGTGTTCTGAGAGATCAGGTGCCAGTTTGTCTTGTTTGAGGAGGGAGGAACAGGACTCATGGACACTAAAGCAATTTGCACAAAAGGAACCAGAGTTTTTGGGAGACAAAAATACAGCATCTCTCCCACTGAAGTTAGGTACTTTGAGGATGCTATTTGGATTGTGCTCCCACTTTCACCAGCAGCTAGGGCTTTTTGTTTTACAGCCATCTTTTAGTGTCAGCTTGCACAATATCAATGAAGTGTTTTATTCTGAAAGCCTGTCACTTCTATCTCACAGCTACTGTGGTGTGGTCAGGTGTGATCTAGCACTACCATGCTATTAATGGAATTATTAACCGCTAACATCCAGGAAATTATGTTTGTCCCAGTGCACTGCCTTGGGAAGTGAATTAATCTCTATCTTTAGACCTCTTCAGAAAACCAGTTATCCCTGCTCCAGAAGTATGATTCTTTTTTCAGCTCTTTCCGATACTCTTCCCAAGAAGATCTGGAGTGCCTACTTTATTTTGCACTCATTTGGTGCAGCATGGAAGCCTGTCTGAATTTTCACACTGTCCTTCAAAGGAAGCGGCTCTGTCTTCACACTTTCCTGTTAGGAAAAAAAAATTCTCTTGCCTTTAAGTCACAGCTTGAAAATTCCTGTATCTCTAGAGATAACATCAATATTTTTCAATAATTTGACACATAATTTTTGATTCCAGAACTGGAAATACCTAAGTCCTGAGAGACAATTCCTTTTCTAATCTGGAAAGATCTTAGAAGAAAATATGCTGAGAGAAGGACAATGAGTACCATTCTTTTATCTTGTTTATTTTGTGTCAAGTCTTCTATTAATCATCATCAATACAGCATAGCAGAAATGTTTACTACAGCAGAAGACTATGAATTTAGTGGAAGACGTCTTTCTAAAATTTTATGCCTCACTTTACTCTGTGATTTTTGTCTGAGATGCACATTCTCTATCATGTTGCTATGTCATAGGAAGGCCAAGGAATGTGTAAGGAAAAGAAGATAAATAAAAAGAGACAGATGAAGCAACCTGCAATGCTCTTCAGTCGTTCTTGTGCTGTTTGGATCTGTGCACAGGTCCAGGAGTGTCGTCGCTGGTGGCCTGGTGAGCGAGGGCTCAGCAATTACAGGGGAAATTTACAGCACAGCCATGATGAAGACCAGGCTGCAGCAGGGGACTTGGTGAGGAAACACCACTGGTGTTTCCCTAAGTGGATTGTTTTTTGGTAATCCCTCACACTTCACAAGAGAGAGAAAATGTTGATATCAGAAGGGAATGGATTTTCCTGACTCCGTGCAAACCTGAATTGACAAGATGCCCACACAGCTTTGCAAATCTGAATACTTCAGGCATTCTTATGTTCAGATAAGAGTTAGAGGGAGACTTTCTTTTTGTCTGTTTGTCCACTGCTGCCTAAAAGCTAATACCAAGACAGTAATTTTAGCAATTGATTATTTTTTATATAGCTCCTGCACAAATGCTTTTTTGGTGTCTGAATTTTCTTCTGCATTTCCCATTTTCATGGGTTTTGGTCTGTTATATAATGGCAGAATCAAGCTAAGGAAAAAGGCAATGTTTCTTTTCTGTGTGCTGCATTTGAATAAAATTAAGGTCATGGCAGAAAAGCAGATGAGACCTAGGGAACACATAGATCATCTGAAAATCTTGAGAGGAGTCATCACTGCAAATATTTGCAGCATGAGAAGTCATAGAATATTTTTATATGGGTGGCTTATTTGTCTTCCAGATTTCTGGTTCTTGTGTCCAGCCTTTTTACTTCTGTCAAAATCTTCTTTGCTTTGGATATCTATAGTGATCCATTTGGCTGAACCAAAGCCAAATGAAATCAGCAGGACTATATATTTCCATTAATTTTAATCTATAAAAGGCTATATTTATATAATATTCAGCAGTTTGGAATCTGATCTTCTGTATTAGCAATGCAAAAAAAGTGCTTCTGTGCCTATATCCCACTTATTCAAGAAACTCTTTTAGTTGTACTAATATTTAGGAAAAAAAAGGAGCTATCTGCCCTTTGGTGTAAGGTATCTTTTATGAGAAGATCACTGCTACATCTTGGTGTGAAGAAAACTGCAGGCATATTTTCTGTTATAGAAGCTTAAAGAAATAGACATAAGAATTGGGAGTGAACTGACTGGATTAGTTAATTTTGAGGAATGTCAATAATTTTCTCCAACATACAGCTTTACCTAATCTTTCAGATCCAAAGAGGATCACTGAGTTTCAGAATAAGACAGGTTTTGGGTTTACCCCATTCTTCCCATGCTTTCTGCTGGAACTAAATATGGAAGGATAGAAAGAGTAGGATGGGAAAAGCACTTTTTGGCAAAATACAAAGTGCCAAGAAAATGCACTTGTAAGATTAAATCCTGAGGGATTTGCACCCCAATCTATCTAAATTACAGAGGAATGCTCAGACTGTAAGGGAGCTCATTGTGTCTCAGCCTATGAATTTCTCATGTTCCCACTGCTACCAGTAATCACATATGCAGACAGTAGTTTTATTATGACTACAGTCTGATCCTCAGTTCATATCTGGGTTTTGTCATTCATTTGCAAAATAGCAGCCTGAGGCATCCTCCATGCTTTACTGTAAGATGCTTGAAATGAGTACTCTTTTTTCCATTCAAGAAGGAAAACAGGCAAAGGGGAAGAGAAGAAATGGAGTGATATGTTCAGTTTCTCTCCATTACCTGGTGGGAAATATTTGTAATTAGAAGTTTGGCTCTTCCCCTGTTTATCAGAAGGAGAGCTACCAGGAAGGGAAAGAAGAGATACTTGTTCAGTCTGGTCTATATCCCATGAAAATGTGTGACTGGATTAACTCTTCCTGATTATAGTCAATGCAGAAAACACAACTGCTTTCCTTTCTAACCAGTCAGACTAGCCATAGATCCTACAGAAATACATCTTCTGCCTTGTCATAAGGAAAATTAGTCACAAAACACTGTAAAAATATTACAGCTTTAAAAGCCCTTATTAAAAAGACTGCCTATTCCAAAATGGTAATTTCTTTGTCATTGTGACAGACACCACATGGCTGCTTCCTCTAACAAAACCAACACCATGGCTTGACCTTCTGGACCATGCTGGCCTGGCAAAGCTAGGTACCCCCTTGCTAGCTATGGTGTGACCTTGCCTCTGTAGGTTTTAGCATGTGTCTGCTTAGACTTTCATTTCTTTGTGTCCATCGGGAGTTCTCTTACAGCAAGCCAGCAGAAAACAAGTGGTGTCACAAGAGTTTATTTCCTGAAGCTCTTTGTGAAATCAGTGAGAACTGAAGGTAGGTTTGTGCCTCCAATATCCAGTCATAAAGAAGCTGCTATTTAGCACCCAGTTCTGCCATCCTGATCCCTATGTTATCTTCCTCTGCTAAGCCTTCTCATTAATTCCTGAGAGCCTAGTCTAATATGCACTCAGTGCAAGTAATGATGGCAGAGCTAACTTTAGACAGAAGAGGATTGTAAATGAAGGAGTAAGGGAGATGGGGATAGAAAAATAGAGAAGAAATTCAGTTTTGCTGTAGGCACTGGTGCAGGCTCTCTATTGCAGTAAAGAAAACCCCAGTCTCACCACTGTGTTTAGAAAAGACTCCAGAGATGAGCAGTAACTCTTTAGTGGGGGTGACTTCAAGCAGAGCAACCCTTCCCATTTAATCTTTATTGTCTGTATGGCATGTTTCAGGCAGAGAAGCCAAAGAGAGCAGGTTTTGTTGGTGTTGTTTCAGTGCCCAGGTGAAGGGTAACCCAGATATTCCAGGCAGATTGGATGTGTTTAGGACTGAACTTTGACCTTTTTGTCTCCTGCTTGCCCGACTTCCCTGGGCTGCTGAAGGCTTATTGTCTCTGATCCGTCAGGATCCTTGCTGAAAGCTGTTTCTCCTGCTGCTGCTGAAGCACCACCACACAGAGGAATCATCAAGACATGTCCTGAGGCGAGTGAGACATTGCTGGGGAAGGCCATAGATTTCAACCTCATTCCTGTGTTATGAATGCAACTTATTTTCTGCAGAAGATTTTGGAAAGTAGATCAGGCTGTTCTTTAAAAAGAGCTATTACAAGGCTAAAATAATTCCAGCAAAGAAGATTGTAACATCACTCAGTGAAAAGGGATGCTTACCAGACTCTCAATTACAACCTGAAGCTTCACTAAAAGCAATGGAGCAGTGTAGGCATAAGAAATGAACAGTGCTGTCCATTTAACTTCTGCGGCTGGCAGGAACTGAGACAAAGATTTACAGTTGTTGAAATAAAGTGTCAAAGATTTGGATCAGACCCTTTTCTTTTTTTTTCCATAGGGGTGCTCAGGAAGCTGGTCATGACTTTCCTATGCTCAGCAATTCTTTACCCAGAAAAGACCAAAGATCCAGCCAATGTCAGAGCAGCTGTGAGCTGCATGGAGCCAGGCAGAAATTCTGCCCCTTTATCTTAACCTTTATCCATTTGGGGACTTTTCTCTTTGAAGAGGAATATCTTGCTATTCCACTTGCTATATGCTGATAAAGCAATGAATTGACTCATTTGCTCTGAGTTTTCAACAGTTCTGTTCCTTTAAAGATCATCTTTCTTTTTTCCCTTCTGCCCCTGCTTTCCCCAAAGTCCCCTAGCCATGATGAAATAGCACTGGGCATGACCCAGGGAGAGAGGAGCGGTGTTGAAGTGTGTGTGCTTTGTGGCTTTCCTGCTCTTTCATTTGGCATTGAGCTACCCATGCAAGAAGGGAATTAAAATTATGTGAACTTTTTTTTCTTCCTCAAAGTTTCCCTTCCTGAACTCCACATAACAACTTTAGATTTTTGCTCAAATAATATCCCTCAGGACAAAGCCTATGGGCTGTGTAAGACCGAGTGTTGCAGAACTGCAGCATGCGTTGAAAATCATCCTAGCACACACTTGGGGGCAGTTGTGTTTTTCTGTGATTCAGTCAAGCAGCTCTCTAAATTACAAATCCTTATCTTTGATTCTAATGGCTAGCAGGATGGCTAACGTGACAATCTGGGTGATAGTTACCGCTTGTGCCCCCTGTGGAAGCTGGATAGTTACCATCCCAGTGTACCTGCAAGAGCAATTACCTATGCTTTTCCCCCTGCAATGTTCATGAACTGCTGTCAGATGCAGGGAAACAACTTCATGTTAAAGCAAAATGTGCTAACAGTTTGAGTGTGGTTAAAGGCCTTATGATTCTGTACAAGCTGAAAACAAAATCAGCCCGTGACTTAGAACTAATTCTAAATACAAAGCATGTATGTTTGCTAATAGCATAAACTGAAAGCCATCAAAGAAAAAAACTAAACAAAGGACAAAAAGACACTCAGAAGAGGGAAAGAGAGCAAAATTTGGCTCATTGTACTCCACAAGTCCCACTCTTGCTGCTGATAACCCTGCTGCCTTGGCAGGACAATGCTGGGAGCTGCTGTCTGATGGGGTACCCCTGGCTGCTGCTCTTCCTGGGCACAGTGGCAACCTGCTGCGTGCTGTGCTCTGCACTCCTCATTGGTGGCAATGGAAGGAAACTTTACAGAGAGAGGCTGGCTTTAGGCAAGAGCTGATCCAGGCTGCCTGCTTGCCTGCCACCACATCATCTGGTGCTTTGTGTGGAGAAGAGCTACCCCGGGTGTGGTAGGAAATATCCTGCAGGCTGTTTCTATGCTAAATCACACCTCCTCCCACTTTTTTGAATTCAGCAGAGGGGCAGGGGTTATAAACTAGCAAAAAGCATTGGCCCCTTGTGTCTGTGCCTAGTCTGCTCAAGTTAATTCGTTTTTTGGCTCATTACATTTTCTGCCCCATTGCTAATTGCCTCTTGGGCTCTACTCATTGCCAGGGTTTTCTGACCATCAAAACATTACCAAACAAATGAACTAAATAAAATAAGCCTTCTTTAAGAGCCTTCCACCAGCCCTCCCCTTGTGTTAATATTCCAACGGCGCCCACCAGGTAGGCGTCTGCACTCATGTTATCTGTATTAATTAGACTCTAATACCCTTGGCACAAGACAAGGACAGGGAGGCAAGAGAGTCTCTCCTGCAGCTCTCTGATAATTTATACCAATCGAAAGCCTGCTGCAATGTCTTTCTCTAGTGCCACATGTACCAATAGCGATGCATAAATAAGATTAATTTCTATTAGGTGTTTTCCCTTCCTTCCAATTAATTAGCCCCTTCTCTATAATACTTGAGCCCTTCCCAAGATTTAATGAGCATTTTGCAGCAAATTCCTGAGGCAGAAGTACTTTTATCCCCAGACAGATCGGCTGGGTCACCCATTGCTGTAGAAGTTTCTGATAGAGTGAATGTGAACTTCAACTTTCCCAAGGTCTAGATTAGTACTCAAACCACTAAACTCTCCTGCCTAGCAACTACATCTAGTAGTTGTTTACTGCTAAGTGACTTTTCAGCTGTCAGGTTTTATACCTGAAGGATTTGGGCACGTTCAGCATAAGATACAAGTATGCAATCTGTCCTTTGTATTGGGTTTCCCATCTTTGCCACATCAGCATTTCTTGAAATCAGAGGGAACAGCAGGGTAAACACGGCTGACTCAAGGGATGAGCTTTGCCGTGTTTTTCATTATGGCTGATTATTAATATAATCAGTTTAGTAGCAAAAGTACTACAGTGAATTACTTAACCTTGGGCCTTGCTTGACCAGGCTCTGAAGGATCTTCATCCCGTGTTCATGTTGTCGTAACAGCGGGGCAGGTTTCATTATGCAGCCAGTAATACTAAGGTAATAAAAGAAACACCAAAAGTGGGTTTGTTCATTACTGCCTCAATCCGTGTTGTCTGCCAAGGGCTCCACCCTACACTGATAAGCATTTTCTCTTAGGCAAGATAGCCTAGCAACAGGGGTTGTCCTTGCTGCTCACCTCACTTCCCTCCTCACAGTCACCCTGGTGGCCCGTCTGCTGCAGCCCCTGCAGAACTATATCCCTCTTCCTTGGCAGCAGGAGCAGCTGGTAGCTTCAGGCACGCCTTCAGCAACACCCATCTCATCCTCTTGTGGCGCAAGGGAGAAGGTGGCACCTACAGCCTGCATCTCGCTTTTTGAAGCACCTGCTGCTGTGCACCCAGAGTGGGAGTGAGGGATGGGGCTGGGGTCCTGTCCCAAGAGCTGAGGATGGGTGGGCAGTCTTCAGTGGGGGGCAGCTCACCAGAGCCGAGGTGCACTGGAGCCTGGAGGTTCTGCACAGGAGCCCCAACGTTCAGCCTTCGATGTGGGTTTCTTCAGATCAGGGCTTTGTGCCCCCACTGTACTGTTAACTTTGTGTTTTGAGCCACTTTGGGAACTTGCACAGTTGCCAAGGTCTTTGCTTTACCACATTCTTTTGGTTAATAGAAATATTTAGCTGAAGCATGAGGGCATTGTATTTCCAAAAGGAAAACACACAGAAAAAGGTCCGATCTTTTTTTTTTTTCTTTGGGCCTGATTGTCTCTGCTTGTTTATGGCTGCCACTAATTTGCTCGTTTGCTTGCTGGAAAATAGCTAATTAAAACCCACTTCAGCTAACAAGCTGACTGGGACCATGCAAATGTCACTCTCTGCTGTCTGCTATTTTCGTTTATACTTTACATTATTAGTGTTGTTTTTCCTCCCTCCATAGTAATAAACGCGAGGATAGATTTAGTACCCTCTTCACAGGTGTGTGCTTGTACATCAGCACATCATCCCGAGAAAAGTGCTGCTGTTTTACTGCACTTCAGTACTTTGAGTGTTATTACCCCTGACAGTTAATGGTTTCAGACTACACTGCTTGTTAGCACTAGATTCTGAACAGCTTCATCTATCTTTTTGTTTTTACACTGACTGGTCACATTAAGTATATGTGTCTGAGCTATTAGTCCCGTCTGTTCATTGCATGCATTTCATTTGCTGCGTTTTTTCGCTAAAATTAGTATGTATTGTCATCCATATACTTCAACACATCGACTTTTGTTATAATTATGCTGTCATCATTTTGCTTCCACACACTTGCTAATTTATTGTAGCTAAATTAGACCTAATATTAGCAATTTTGCAGCTGTTCCCTTAGACCACGCTCAGCCATATATTTGTACATTGTTTGGTAATTGGATTTGAGGGCTCATGAACGGACGATGGCACTCTTTAGAAACAAGGGAAAGATTTGAGGAAATGGGAGAAAAATAAAAAACACAAGCCCCAGAAGAGGCTTCAGGGGTAAATTTCCAGAGTCTAGCTTAAAAGATTTTCACAAGGCCAAACAAATCAGAGAGTTAGTGTACCAGATCACAAAGTGTCCAAATGGCATGTCGCATTCAGGCAGGGGATTAGTTATTCCCCACAAACCTGCTTTCTATTTTAACAAAGACTGGACCAAGAAAAATCCCTGGGGACTTAAGCAGGGTCTTGGGAAAAAATGGTTTTTACTGTAGTACATTAGAAATCTCCAAGAAACAATCTCTGCATCAGGGTATGCTGGTCTTGGATGGTTTCTTTTAATTCAACCATGGGCAAAAATGGAGAAAGAAAAATGGTGTTGTTTTGGAATGTGAGTTCTCCATGCCTGAGTTTTGACGCCCACCTCTTATTGTTATCCAGGACCATTTCAGATATCAATACAAGCAAACAATAAAAGGGAAAATTGAAAAAAAACCACCAACAACAAAAAAGAGTGCAAATGAGGAACACGGAATAGAGCTGTACAGCTCTTACTTATCCTTTCTGGGCATGAATTATTTTATTGCCAAGGGGGTTACAACTCTGGCAAAAGAAGTTATGAGTGTCCAGCATTGAATCTTGCATAGTCTTTTTGTAAATAAGTTTCTGATATGATAGGAAACAAAACTGTGAGGGAGACTCTTCAGACCGACGCTGTAGAATCAGTTGAATTCCCAATCCAGCAGAAGATGTAGATGAAACTTAATCACTGAAGAGCATAGCCTTAACCAAAATGGAACTAAATCCTATCTGCTCGTGATTCATCCACCTGCTTAATAAGAGTATTAAAACAAGATGAAGTGCTGATGGCAGATGCACATGCAAGTTTAAAAATAAGACAGTGAAATTAACAACAAAAAAGAGAAGGGTATTTGATCAGCTCTCATCTATAACACAGAGTTCTTTCCAACTCACGACAAGCTGTTGTAGCAGGCTGCATTCTGCTCCGCTTCTCCCTTGGCCAGAGCTTAATTTCTGTTTGGAGAAGAATAGAGCAAAGTGACCTGCCAAAAAGTGAGACAGAATAGGCCAAATCATGTAAGAATCCAGGCCCTACAAATGTCTTGTGCAGGAAAGGAAACTGAAGGCAAAAAGCCAGGCCATTTAACACATTTTTAAATGATTTAAACTCATACAAAATATTTAAAATAACCAACCCAATTTAAAACAACTCACTCCCCCCAAAAGCCCAATCATTAATAACCAAATGATTGCCAGATTATGTTCTCTTGTACTGACAAAGTCTTCATTATGTTTTCTTTCTTCCCAAATGCCAGGAAAATATATAGATAAGTCTTGCAGAAGCCTGCACGGTTACTGGATGCAGCGATGGAGAAGTTGGTGTCTTGTCAGTTGTTTCCAGTAGATGCTGTGACCATGATCAGCATATCCTGTGGGGAACAGGGAAGTATCTGCTTTGCTTATTTGATCTGCTTTGGGTTTTCTTGGGGTTCAATTTGTTTGGAGTTTTTTTTTTTTCATTTCATGGCAAACTTTCCTCTAGCCTGTTGCCTCTTAGCCTCCTTGAGGCAGACACCCTACTAGGTCAACCTGTTGTTTGTTGTCAGGTTGCACATCTCTGGTTTTGCTGTTGTTCTCACTGTCTTTTATTTTCACTCTGTGTGAGATTGTCTCTCAGGTGGAGGTAGACAGTTGCAGTGATTCTCAGTTATGATGAATATTGCTGAGCAGAATAGAAATATGCATGAAAAGAGCACTTGCAGCAGCAAATGGATATAATATATTGTATCATATACATTTCAAGGTGAGCATAAAAAGAGGGGGCTTGCACATGCTCTTTTTATTTTTACTACTTTACTGTACCATGTATTCTATCAAGCTGCTAAAGACCTACTAAAAGGGTACAAAATGAAGCCATTAGCAGAAACTTGTTTAAGATCTCCACACACATATGTGCTCTTCAGGTAGCTGGCTGGGCAGTGCTGTGAGGCTCTTACTTGGACATTGGAGCAATAAATGTCATGTCAGGGGCCAACTGTCTGTAATCACAGTTAGCAGGTTAAACAGACTTGTGAAAATATTTTCTTTATGTGAAGGGAGACGCTGCACACTTTGCCACAGCAGAAGTTGCTAAACCTAATGCAAAATGACAAGTCCTTTGGCAGCAAAAGCCACATTTAATAGACATGCTGCCTGTGAAATGGGAAAGAAACAAAAGCAGTTTTTCTGCAGAAATGTCACCTCTATTTTGCAGTCTCTCTTACCTTGTCCTGCTACCACACCCTTTGCTTTTTCCTGGGTGACATTGGCCATGCACCATGGTCTCCTTCCATGTCACCCCAGCCATCTTCTCCTTCAGGTGCCCCGGGACCTGGCCTTTCCCATCCACAGCCCAGCCAGCAATGCCCACCTTGCATTTAGAAATCCAGCTCAGGAGGGGTGTCTTGCTCTGCTGGGAGGAACCCTGGGCATGGAGGGGGATCTGGCACCCCCCAGGGCTGCAGCAGGAAGGAACCCTTATCACCCCACAAACACCACGAGCAGGGTACATGGCCCACATGCCACTGTCACTGACAGGCTCATGTTGCAAAGTGTCTGCAGCACCTTGTGCAGCTGGTGGTGAGATTCGAGGAACTTTAGGGCACTGCTGTGAGGCAGTCAGGAGTCTGTCTGACCTTTTGCTTAGCCAGTGGCATCAAGCTAAAGGTGAAGCGATGCTGCTTGTCTTGTGCAAACAAGAGTGGTGTGCGTGTGCACCCTGTGATGCTTTCACCCTCCATCGCCCCGCTGGAATGCCGCTGGAGCTGGACCTCTCTGTGTGCAGATGTGTGAGAGTGTTTTGCACTCACTTTGCACTGATGTAAATGTTTACATGAGGTATGAGGCAGTGGAGAATCAGGCTCCTGGGGGCTCCTTACAAGATGGCAAATAATTAACGATAGTGTGGAATACAAATGCAATAACAGGAACAGTGAAATCAAGGCTTTTGCTTGCCAGGCATTTGTCTGTCACTTGAGTAATAAACTGCCAGCATAAAAAGGATATTCCCATGCTAAAGCTTCCAGCATCACCCAGGGTAGTTTTGCATTGGCCTTCCACAGAATCCAAAGTCAATCTTTTCTGCCAGCACATCTTCAGTACTGAGACATGTTCAAGGAAAGGATGAAAGGAGCCGATCAAGAAATGGGGTTCTGAGATTTCCCCTTCATAAGAATTTTTGGCAAGCTTCATGATAACTGGAAGCAATACTTGAGGTCCTACAGGGAAGTACAGTGCTAGTCCACTTGCTATCCACCTAGTTTTTTTCCTCTGCAGGACTCCTCTTCCTCTGACCAAGATGCTTTTTCAGCTCAAAGCAGGCAGATTCAGGGGCTCACAGTAATTTCTGATCTTTTTCCATCAAATGACCAAGTCTGAGATCTTAAAGAAAACCAATTAAAAAGCCATGAATAAGTGGAACATTTTGAAATTACTGCTCCCTTTCACAGTTCTTTTCGGCACTCTGGCTTCTTAGTAACATGATGCAGTCATGAGAATAGGAACAAAACATGCATGAGGGCCTATAAAGGGAGGGAAGTCAAGAAATACTCTGCAGGATACCAGGCCCACATTTCTTATTCTTGACTCATTCCCCAGCACATCCACACAAAAGGATGTAGTGGTAGTGACTGGAAAAGCAAGCCCAGCATCCCTTAAGCTGTAGATCGTTTCCAAGTTGCCCTGAATGTGACAGATACACAAGCTGATTTAGTGGTGAGGGTGTATATACTGCATTTCTTTAAAGCTGAAGCAGGGAAAAGCAAGGAACCAGTTAGAAGAGACTCCAGGCACAAGCATTACAGATGAGAAAATGAACAGATTTGTACTTGAGGTAATAGTGTTTTATTTAAGAGAGTGATTTAAGCATACTAAGGAATAAAATTGCAAGAGACTTACATTTTCCCTCAAGTTTTACCAGAGGTCAGCCTTTGCTGTCTCTTTTAAAATCAGTCTACCTTTCTGGCTTCTGCTTTTCTCTCCAAGAGTTCATCAGACGTTCAGGTTCATTTGATGTAGGATCACAGCATGCTGCTCCCCCACAGCCCTGCACCTATGCCAGCATCAATGGAGTTCATTTGAAGGCTAGTGGTCAATGGAGCCTGAGACTGGCACAGGGCAAGGTGGGTGTCAAGGTCTACCTAGTGCAAGCTGAAGCCAGGAAATGCTGGAAGAAATAAGTGAATTTGAGATGATTCATATTTAAATCACATGGGCTTGCATCACAGCATTATTTTCACCATCATGGTCTTTTACAGCAGCATTTAAGCCTGTCCCCTTAGCCACAGCTGCATGTTGGAAACGCCATTTTCCAAGTTGCTTTGAATGTACATATAGATTTACAGCCTGTGCTGAAGAGGAAGTATTTTTTTTTTTCTGAACCTGTTTTGCTTCTTAAGCCTCAAGTGAGCCCTGAAAATATTTCATGTGCTGCACTGGCTAAACCAGCAGCACTAATGTTGCCATCCTGTATTTTAGAGAGCAACAACCATACTGTTTTACCATAGAAGTAACACTTGGTTTTGGATATAAATTCGGTACATAAATGTATAACAAATTCTTTAGTGACATTAGGGCAGTAATTTTTTTTTGAACGAACTACCCAAATGACTGAACCAGTGTAGTTAATTAGAATCGATCTCACTTTTTAGCACCAGGAAGTGCATAATGGAAGATAAGATTGATTGTAACATTGGATCACTTCATTTAAAGACTGCTAATAGGCTAAAATGACAGAGCCAATCTAAAATTATAATTTCAGAATCAATATAATTTTTATAACGTTGTCAAATCTAAAAAATTAATCTAAATTTATGCTGTGAAAGTAGCAAATCCTTCCTAGCTATTATAATGAAATGAACCAACATTTTATTATATTACTTCTTTAAATAGAAAAAAGGCTTCTTTATTGGCATAGCATTGCAGCAAGCTAGATAAGCAAGCTTTCACTTTGGGAGGTATCTGCTCATTTCCTGCTTAGAGCAAGAGTAGAAATGGATTTTAACCTTACCTCTTTCCATCGTGGACCCTTTTTCCCACATTATTAAACCACCACAAAAACGTGAAAGCAGGCTTCTTTTCAGAGGAAGAGATCAGGATGGGGAGGGGAGTAGTACTTCATGAGGGAATTCAAGTTTTCTTACAAAGCTGTAGTGGAAGCTTGTGCCTATCGGTTCACTGTTGTTCTCCCTACACTCTCACAAGAAATGTAGACTCAGCTTCTCCAGAAAAAAGAAAGGAACTCTGGTGGTGGCTTGAAGAAAAAGATTTTCCTTTCCATACAAATTTATTCTGTGTGTAAGGCCTGATGGAAACACACAAAGCCAATTTTGATGAAACCAAGAATTTTGGTGTGTGCTGCCACTGCAAAGGCCAAGAAAGGCTGCTATGTGGGCTCAGAGCACACTGATGTTTCTTTGGATGTCAAGTGTTCAGGCTGATATCTTTTTTTTCTCTCAGTAATAGGTTTTCTGCAGAACCTGCAATGACTCATTTACTGTGGGTTCATAACCACTCTTGTGTTCTGAGCCATAATGACGTTGAGTGGGCAGAAGTGGTCCCCAGGTGCTTCCAGGTGCAGAGCTCACCCACGGCTGTGGATCATTCCTTTCACTTGACTTCCTCTGAAGCAGCAGAAGTCTCAGGAGCTTTAGCAGCCACACAATAAAGCAGCACTGGCCACCACAGATGAGGGCTATTTGTACCTTTGAGCCCCTCCTGGAGCTCCTTATGTTCCTCCCACGGGGAGCAGGAAGTACTTCTTGGGAATATGAGAGCTACTGCTGTCCAATAACCTGTGACTAATGAGTCTAATCACACTCAGGGTAGTGCCTCGCTGTGTTTTATTTCTGTTTGCTTTTTGACTATGATGTTTGATGTCTATGTGGTTGGCAATAGCCTTATCGTCAGCTCTTTGCACTGTGCTGTCCTAGGATGAGGCGGTTCTTTACAGCAGTGATATCCCTATTGAACCTTCTTCCTGCTCGGAGTAAAGGCCAAGCTAAGGACAGTGTTTCCTTCCAAGAGCACAAATGCTGTTGAACTGCTCCCAGCACTGGCTGTCATCATTTGACTCCACAGGTGTGAGGGCCATGGTCTCACTAAAATCAGGGGAGCCTTGGCATAGATGCCAATCAGGCCAGGACTGTGATTTGACAGCTCTGCCTTTTTAGCAGAGGGAATGAAAATGCTCCAGAGAAGTCGTTTGGAATACCACTGTCTGTGTTTCTCCAAAGAGGCTGAAGAAACCCCTTTCTGCAAAAAGGGACTGAGCCTGGAAAAGTAGGGCAGGGCATCCTTGCAGACAAGGCATTTCCCTTGCTTCTTTGCACAAAAGCAGAGGCGATGCGCAGGCAAACCCCATCCTGAATTCATTTTGCAGCGATAGGAGGTGAGGCTGTGTGTCGGACTGGGACCTGCACAGAGGAGCTGACCCTGGGATGGCAGCAATTATTGCAGGAAAGAGCAAGAGAACACATGTATGGAGACCCCAAAGAGCACTTTGGAGAGCTTTGTGTTTCTTGGAGGTTTAATGTATTATAATTTGATTCGGCACAAGCCAGTCTGGGAATAAAAGAGAAATGCAGAAAGACTAATGATTTGAGGTGCAGGGGGAAGTGGAAAGAAAACAGCACTTTTAAGTGCATTTTTTCCCTTTTATGCAAGATCTGACTGGGGCCAGGCAGAGAGAGCAAAAAGCTTCTGTGAGTTAACACAAAAGTGGAACAGTACTTGAAAGAGACTTTATTTGCTCCTTAGAGTCTTCTTTTGATTTTTAATATCTCTGAGACTTGTCAGGGAGAAAACAGAAAAAGACATTAGATTCTGGGCCTTGAGCAAAGCTCAGGGACTTGAGACTTCCACAAAATGAAAGAAATTACATCCTGGAAAAGTTAATGACCTTACCCTAAGTGCTGTGCTACATCAAACAGAAGCAAGCTGGTCCATCCGCTGTGGAATTCTCTTGCAGTGGCTGGAGAAGTGCTTTAGGCTGATCTCATCATACCCCCAAATTTCCAGATGAACAGTTTTGGCTGGATTGAGAAGGATAGGGAGTTGGGGAGAAGCCTGGCACCATACCAGAGCTGCTGCCTCCATTAACTGCAGCAGGCAAGAGCTGTCCCAGTGGTAAGAACACACATTACATTGGCTTTCCCAAACCCGTTTTCATACTGCCTGCTTGGGGCAACGCTTTGCATTCACCAGTCTCTGTGTCCAGACTCTGTTAGGGAAAGACAAAAGTCCTGAAGTTGCTTACGCTTGTAAGCCAAGAAACCATGCTTGGTTTTCACTCAGGGGCAACTTGATTTTATTATTTGAGCCTTAATAAAAGAAATAATTTTGGTTTCATTGAGTATCTCTCTGCTTTCTGAGTTTCACACATTTGTGTCACTTGCCTGCCTATCATTTCAACCAGAAGAAAATAATGCTAACAGTAAAAATGCCATAAAAAATAGAGCCTGAGGTAAATTTTGCCAAAAGCCAATTAGAGATTTGAAAAACACTTGCATTTTTCAGGCCAACTCCAAGCTTATGAAATTGAGCTTCTGATTGTTCCAAAAGAGTGTAGAGATGGAAGTGACTATGAGATATCCAGCGGATGCAGCCAGAGAGATGACAACTAGTTGGGACTGTCTCCTGGGACAGCACCAAGGTCTGCAGGAAAGCCCAGGGAACTCAGTGGCTGCAAGTGACATAAAGAAAATATCTATCTCTTTGTGAAGTGGGTCCCTGACATGGAGGGATCTGTCAGTCTTGGTCAGCACCACATGTTTGTTCAAAAGCAGCCAGTGACCACTGCAGAGTATTTAAAAGATCTCTATTTTCTGAACCAAGTAGAGTTTTCCAGTGATGGCTTCACAAAGAAAAAGTTGCACTGCTCCAGCCTAGGGACTGCAAAAATGTTGGCATGGGCCTTGATTTGACTCAAGCATGGGAAAACTTGGGTTTTTATAATCATGCATGGAATTCACTTGTGATAAAACATAAAAGCAATTTGCATTTCTAGGTTAAAAGTCACTAGAGCAAGTTGTGAGTTTGCCCATATTTATTGCCCGATTTAGGATAAGGAAGTGACTGCCATGAAAGGAATGCACAGGGAATAACTTGGGAGGGCTAGATATTTTTAAGCCGATGGTTTCTGCTGAGTGTAAGGTCTATGGCCATTACTTAATCCACAGGACTGCCACCATTTGTCCCAGCAAGGACTCCCACACATATCCTGTTTTTCACATTTCTGCAAGAACATCTGTTTGCCGTTCTTCCAGCAGATTTTGAAAATACTTTAAAAAGTCACTCATGATGGGACTTTCCATCATGATATGAAACCTGGGATTGTCCATTCCAGGAGAAGACTGAGTGGCTTTGACCATTCTGACAACTTTGATGTATCTGCTTAAATTTGCCTTTCTGAAGGTGAAAACTGATGTAAAGACAAGGGAGAAATGGCCCTTTGGTAACAGTGAAAGAAAAGTAATGACTTTTGAGATGTCGGGAAAAATAGAATGAAAAATAGAACATCTTCTACAGCAGATCCACCAGAGGGAGAAAACATGAAAGACGATGGTCGTCACCAACTCACCCAAACTGCTACTGATAGGATTTGGACTTCTCATCCCCTGCTGCTCACTTACAGATGTGTATTTGAAGAATACCAAGAAATTAGACCAAAGTTTAAACCGTTCTTTGTTATTATTCATTTTTCTGAACAAATCTCCATATTTTCATTTAAAATATGAGTATATATGCACTAGAAGAAGAAAGCAGGTTTGTCAACTCTTGTCAGAAGACAGCAGCAGTCTTCCTCCTTCTTTGTACAAATGTATCACCTCTAGCTAGGAATGATACAGGGTTAAAAAGCATCATATTCCCAAAGTTGTTATGGTATACAGATGATATAACCAGCGCTTCCCTGTTGTATCTGTGGAATAAAAGGGTTTGCTCTCTAGACCACTCACTTCAGAGAAAAAGTCCCACACACTCCAAGCTCCTGCATTCAGCGAGGAGCCCTCAGGCTCGGGTCCCTCCAATCTGACTGCCAGGCTGAACAGTACTGGCAAGGTAAGAGCTGGCCCTCAGCCCATGCCTCTGAATTAGAGGTGCTTTAACATCTGCTTTACAGCTGTCCTCCGGTGCAAGAAAAATGGTTTCAGGATGCCATGAAACCCCTAAACAAGCAAGAGTGCTTGTGGCCAGTCGTCTGCTCTTACCTAGTGTTTAATTTTTGGGAAAAAATACTTCTATAAACTCAAACCTCTTGCATGTGTGTATGTTTTCAACTTCTTATCCAAACTGGAAAAAGAGCTTCTTTCACCCTGAATAACGGCTTGGGGTGTTCACTAGAACTGGCAAGGTACGTCTCACTCCTACAGGTTGGAAATGTGTGTCTGAAGCACCAAGTGTCTGGTTATTCTCAAGCAGATATTCCCCCTCCTTTTCAGTGTATCCTAGATAACAGGTTTCCAGTTCTGAATATTTTGAAATGGTAGGAGACTTTCTAGTTGTCACACATGAAAGTTTTTACAAGGTAGAGGTTCTGCTGCAGAAGAACCCCATCTTCTTTTTTACTGTATTTTTTTATTCTTAATCTCAGTGTGGTTTTTTGGGGGTGGCTAAGCTGTTCTCCCACAGTTCTTGTTTTGATAGTTTGAAATCTATTTGTAATCTTCA
The DNA here is from genome assembly GCA_013400215.1 of Cisticola juncidis. Taxonomy (NCBI): domain Eukaryota; kingdom Metazoa; phylum Chordata; class Aves; order Passeriformes; family Cisticolidae; genus Cisticola; species Cisticola juncidis. The sequence goes on from VXBR01010516.1 coordinate 61,823, forward strand.
AAGAGATAACTTGTTTCCCGAGGGTCTTCATTAACCGTAAGAACACAAAAAGTGGCTGGGCATGAAGGTCAAGCGTATTCCCTCTGGAAGAGAGACATATTTTTAATAGCACCAGTGACTAGTAGAGACCTTCACTAGTACAGATGACTTTCCTAAATCTTGAAATTGTCTGTCACAGCCTAAGCACCTAGCAGGAAGATATACTGTAGTCAATCTGATGTGAGCATAATAATGCAAAAACTCTCTGTTCTGTTACACCCAGAAGATGTGATCAGAGATCTCTGCATCCCATGGCCTTGCCCTTGAGGAGGCGAGACCTCTCCACATGCACACCTGGCAGAAAAAGGCAAGGGTGCTCTGCTGATACCCTGCAGTGATGGTTCCATGGATGTGGGGTGTACCTGAGGCTGTGGGACCATGTCTGCACGGCCTCCAGTGCACCAGCTGGGCTCTGAGCTGGTGTGCAAACTGAGGAGCAGCACAGCAGCTGTGCTCTACGGCACTAGGTGATCAAACACACACCTTAAAATCTACACAACCATGCAAAAACATGGTACATGCTGCATAGGTAGATCTTGAACTATTATTTTTCCTCTCTGTGCTTTCTCCTCTGAATGCTACCACAAAAAACATTTTTTTTATCTGGATCATAAGGAAATGAAAGTGGAAGATAAAACCATTAGGATATTCCTTGGTTGGTAAGGTGATAGCTTTGTCCTCTCATCACATTCATTAATGTGCCCAGGAAAGAGTTAAGCTATCCTGAAAATACTGCCAGGGGGAGGGCTTGTGGAATCTATATGCAATTTAACAAGGCAGGGGGTAATTAGGGCAGTTGGTTTTTAATTATCACTGAAGTCAGTCCTTGCAAGGCCCCCCAGCCACAGCCAGGTTAATGGTCAGCACTGTATCCTGAGTCAGCAAAATGCTTGTGCTGGCTTTCACAGGGGGCTCCTGTTGGCTGAGGGCAGCTCTTTTTGCTGGATGTGCCCAACTTCACTCTGAGGCCAGGATGATTAAAAGAGAAAAGCAATCTGCAGCTTTAATCAAGCTTGCAGGAACACACCTTCCGGATTTTGTGAGACGAGGTATTTGTTACCTCCTGTCCTCTGGCATGGTAGCAGTTTAATGAAAGGCTGCATATTTTTCTGTTAGCAGCTCAACCACTTAATTCTTAAGTTCCTTCAGAGCTCTCAGATGTATGCCATCTGGTCATGGTGACTTGTTGCTCTTTAATTTGTGAATTTGTTCCAGCACTTCCAGTTTTGACACCTCAATCTCTGACAGAGTCTCATCTTCATTACTTGAAAAGAATAGCTCAGAGGGCTGTCTCTCTCTCGCACGCATCATCTTGTAGCTTCAATTTCATTAATACAGTTTCAACTTAGAGCAGAATTTATAGCTTTCCTAAACAGGCCATCTCTCCACCTCTTACCCACACTGCAGTATTTCAATGTGCTATTTTTTATTAAACAAAAGCACCTCTGAAAGCTACACAAGAACCCATGCACTCTGGTAACTAGTACCTTTGCTATCTTTTAAAAAGGCCTGAAAGTAGGTTCAAAGAAATATCTATCACATCCACCAAAGAAATGTTATTGGTTCTCAGAAAACAGGGAATCAAACAGCCTTTTAAAACACATCTAGGATGCATCTTCGTGGCCCAATGCTATTTATTTATGTATCATAAATAATATCTATTATTTGCGGTCTATTTGCATTTCAGGTTCTCAGGGAAGTTGAGTCCCCTGTAACAGGCACTCAACAAGCGCATGGTTGGAGGCAGTTCCTCTTCTGAGGAATTTACAAATAGGGAAGACAAATGGCTAAGAACAGACAGCATGCAAAGAAGCTGTCAAAGATGGATGTTTTTGTATTTACATATTTAATGAATTTTCCTTTCATACATGGTGTCCTTCACCTTCCCTCCCCAGGGTTTCTCCAGGCCCATATCCCCACCTAGCATCACCAAGATTTCCTAATATGTTTTCTTTCCATCCTTTCCCTACTGCAGGAGGATATGAGAATAAAAACCTTGTTAATGTATCAAGCCAGCCCATGACAGCCATTTTTTCCTCCTCCTGGGAGGCTGAAGTGGTTTTCCACAGGTGTCTCTGCTTTTGGGGTTTGGGACAAGAGATCCACCTGGCTTGCCACCTCTGTTTTCATCCACAAAGCTCAGGTGGCATAGCACCTGCATTGCCCTATCAGCAGAGGCCACTCCTGGAAAAACTCCTTTGCCTTCAAACCACGGAGCAGCCCTGGCTTCTCCACCATACGCCCTCCATACTTTCAAAAATGCAGGAAACTTTTCAGCAGAGCTATCTGCAATCTTTGGAAATGGGCTGTCTGGAAGAAGGGATTATGGATGGGTACGGAAAGAGCAGAAACTCAAAACTTCTCTTCAAAACCACTTTATTAAATCCAGGAGATGACAGAAAGTACGCTCCCCTTTTGACAAAGTTGGAGGGTCTCTAGTGACATTTATGTCACTGGAAAGGCATATAATATGTACACAGTGGTTTAATTTTATCTTAATGAAACAATATACGTATAAAACTATCCATTAAATATAAAACAGTGAAGTAATTTGCAAATTTTCCTACAGCATAATAAATTAAGCATGGAGAGCACTAAGGAATGCAATTTGCAGTCATTTATAATGCAGTGTTTTATGTTAATAATTCAAAATCACATGCTATTTGGAGACACTTCTAATTAATGTATTTATGAAATTGTGAACTGTGACTGTTTTGGTTCCATTTAGCTAAACATTTCAACAGAATGAGCTTGCTGTTGTTTTGTGTTTGCTTAATGGCACCAGCAAGCATCAAATGTACAACTGGGGAAAGTTGGGGGTGGTATCTGATGTGGCTTTTTTTATGGGTGTGTGTTTTTGTCTGTGCACTGTATACATGCATGTCATTACACCCCTGATCTCACTGAGGAGAAGGAAGTTCTGCAGTAATTTGAGGAGGAAATAAGGAAAGTTTTATGGATGAATAATTAATAGCCAGGAAAGTTCAGTACCTTCCTAAATAATTGCTAAAATACTCAATACTTTTCACATAGTAGATCTTTATACACTGCTATTTGTCCTGACTGGTTAATTATGACTACTACAGCTTGTAAATTTGTATTTATATTTTTATTTTGATGTCTTCCACGTTTTTTTTTTTATCATATTAGGCATTTGTCAGGATGCTTCTTTATTGGAACACTATGAGAAATGATTCCCCAGAAGGTTAGTCTCCTGAGAGGAGACTTACAGGGAGATGGGAATATTTTGAAATTTCAAGTTCATTTAAAAAAATAACCTCCATCCATATCAGATATTTTAGGGAATTATCACATGTCAAGGCCCTGATTCTGAAAGTGGCTTGAAATGAATGTGCTTCTAGGCATATGCAGAACCAGATGCTAATAGCACTCTGTTGTAGCTCTGCACAGGAAAGTGAAGGGAAAGTTCTTGAAATAAATTTCTATGAACAATCTGTTTCTCACAAGAAAAAGAGGGAAAAAAAAGAAAGAAAGAAACCTGAAACTCCTCAAACCCATTGTAAGGATGTCTAAGATACTATATATGTGGTCTCTTCCATCTTCCAAAATGATCATGAAAATTCAGTGGGATGCTGAATCAAAATCTTCAAATGTCTCCGGGTATTCAAAGCTCACTTGCAGAGCAGTAACTTCCTGTTGAATGTTTTACTTCACGATTGTGCTTTCAGTGTGGTTTCTGCTCTTTCCCTTTCTTGGTTGCTTGCCTTTTTTTTTTT
>VXBR01010516.1:65629-120978 GCA_013400215.1 Cisticola juncidis
TTAAATTCTCGGTATAATATGTATATGGCTGGGAAAATATTTAAAAAGTTCTCATGGCCTTTAGCTGTGGTCTTGGAAATCAACCAATGTAATCATTAGACTGAGAATTAAAACTGTATTTGACCACTTTGTGTGATTTATATTTTAAACAATGTAGGAACTGTTATGATTAAGGAGGCAATATGGGTGTCTAGGACCTAGCACCCTATTACTTGTCATCATCCAAGTTGCTTTATTGAGTCTCTTTATTTCCTTGGTATCAAATAACAAATACTGGCAACACAATTAGATTACCTGAATGATAGTCTTTAATAAACTCCTTTCTCCTCAAATGAAAAATATTACTATAACCATTTTGTGTCTTCCTTTCTTGTTCAGTATGAATGCATTCTGTAAAAGCTTATGTATTTAAATATTTGCCTGCTTCTGCTTTTAGTCTCAGACTAAACTGGAATTGTCAGGAATTTGTCAACACAAAGACTGGGAATTGGGTCATATTTTAGGTGAGTTGTTGTATTTAAATATCCATTATTGCTGGATTTTTAAGAAGAATTTGTTTTTCACTAAGTGAAATGGATTTGTAGGAGATTCCATGAATGAGACTCAAACCTTTTAGTGAAAATTTTTATCCCAGCCATATACTTGTTTTTGAAAAATATTATACCTATCACAGGGTCCTAAGGTGTTAGATCTATGATGCATCAACACAGGATATAAGATGATGTAGTGTATCTGGAAATATACTGTGAGATAGGGGACTTTGCTGACTAACCAGTTCTTACCTTTTTGACAGCAACAGTGGTGGTCTGGATACGTTACCCAGCTCCATTTTGAGCCATATTATCTTAGGTTTACATCTGAATCTAAGTTGTATGGCTTGTGCCCATCTCTAAAAGTAATTTACAGAAACAGAGGAGGAGATTGCCTTTCCTGGTTTTTTTTTCCTTCTGATTTGAATGGAAAATTTTCACTTTATTTTGTGGCATGGTGAGTGCTTACAGCTTCTGTTTCAGCCCTGTATTTGAACATTCAAAATGTTATGGAGTGCTTGTTTTAAAAATCCTTTCTCCAGTGGTGAGAAAAGGACAAAACTTGGGAACATGTGCATTTTTATTTTTTTTCTTTTAATTATTTTGGCATGGTTTATAAGACTAGATCTACAGCTGCCTGTAGTTTTGTGCTGTTCATTAAAGATACTGTAAAACAGAGCAAGCCCAAAATACAGATTCTACCTGCTCTGCTAAAGCAATATTGCCATTTTTGATTTTTCTGAAAGCTATGGTTTTCTTTTTCAACCTATAGAGGCATAAATCCAGAGTAACTATATCAGGATCCATTCAGTAACAAAGTCTGGGTGTGATTAGTTTCACAATTTATAAATATCATGATGCTTTCTCTCATGTCTTATTATCAGAGAGTAGAAATCTTTGGAGTGCCTGAAGGCACTTCAGGTACTTCAGCACATATCAAACAAGAGTTAGATTAATCACCATGTTCTGAAAAGAATAACAAACACAAGTACATATGACGTGGATGTCTTATGGAACACCACCACCGTAGCATGTGAAGATTATCTTTCCAATGAACATTGGGGACCTAAAATGTAATTATTAAATTCAGCAGATGAGCTGCCATCCCTTGGCAGTCTAATTATCTTAAAGTATTTTATTTGGTGATTTATGTAGAATTCATCATTCAGAGTTATTTCTATAGAAACACTGCTCTATTTCTGGTGAGCCTCCTTCTCAATTTGACATGTTTTTTTTGAAATAGAAGACTGTTTTTAAAAAGGTCTTCAAAGATATCAAACTAATTAGTTTGAAGAGAAGCAAAGAAAGACAGGAAAACAAAGACTGGCAGAGCTTTTTGTAAAAGAAGAAATAGCATATTTCTATTTCTTTTTAAAAAATATGTCGACTAACCTGATGTCCTGGGGATAACTGTACGTATTTATCAAACTGAAAATGGATACCAGCTAAGGTAAATACACTATTTATTTTTTAGATTTCATATAAAACTTTACCTGGAAAGTCCTTGTCCCTCCTCTTTCCCCTTGGCCTGTAAGAGGAAATGCCTGTCCTTGCTTGCAGTTCTACCCAGAGCTATGATTTGGTTAGGCAAGATAGCCATATGGAAGAATAAACATACTCTGGAGATGGAGTATGCAAAAAAAACCCCAGTGAGAAATACTGCAAATCTCCTTGATTGGCACAGAGAACTCTGGTGCAGGACAGCTCCTGTGGAGGCTGAAGCTTTGGGGCTCTGAAATGGCTAGAGACTCTAGAAGGAGAAGGTCTGGGTCTCTTTGGTTGCAGAAGCTCATTAAAACCCTACATATGGGAAGAAAAGTAGGACTTTTTGGTACATTGCAATCCCAAAAAGATAAATTAACCAATCAGTAAAAGTAAATTCAGCACCTGCTGCAGTGGCTAAGAGGTAAAGGATTTTGCCACACAGCTTAATCCAGCTCCCACTGAGGTCCTTGGGAACTGAATTCATCCTTTCCAAGTTAAAGCAAAGGCAGATTTCCAAGCTGTTCAGAATACTTTTATTTCCATGAACAAAGCTACTGGGTAAGATGTAAGCACACAAACCTCCCCCCAAAACCCAGATCCAATCATTACCAGCAGTGCATGGAGTTGTCTAGCAGCAGTAAACAAGAAAAACTCCACATATCCTCTGCTGAACGGGTAAGCATCTTTCTCAGCCGTGTTTGTGTCCCTGTTGCATCTGCCTGCCACATACATTGTGTGAAGGCTCTTGACTAGACCAAATGTTTCAGGGAAACGCATTTCAAGTGTCACATTTCTAATATTCTTGGGCAGAGAAGCTGAGAAACCTGAAAAGGAGTTTTATGGGCCAAATTCTCTGAGATGTATCTCCAGATGAGCCACACCAAAGATGCGGATATCTGACCTGCAGTTACTCCTACCAAAGAGCACAGGAGAAACTTAAAAAGACCCACGTTATGGAGGCCACACCACTTGGAGAGAAAATTGCAAGTTAAGTAACATTGCACATATACTATTTAACCACCACTGTGCTTGAGAAAATAGCAGCTTTGAAACCATTAAGCAAACTGGAAAATGAGTGAAAATCCCCATACAGATGACCTGCTCTGGGTGATGTCTCCAGCTCTTTCCCCCTTTCTTGGTTAAAGAGAACTTGGAACGCCTGTTTTTAAAAGCACCTGTCTCCCTCTCTCCCACCTGTGATTTCATGGTGTTTGAGTCAAACTTAGGTGGGATATGCCAGGAATTAACAACAGTGCTCCCCAACACTTCTGCAACCAAATCCAAGGGGCAGGGGAAAAGGCTTCTGGTGTTGGCACTTAGGTAATGCAGAGGGTTAAGAGCCACTGGAGACCCAAGTGAGATGATGCAGTAATCTTGGGCAATCCTAAAGCACTGGGAGAAAACAGGCTGGACAGAAAAGAAAAAAAAAAAACAAAACAAACCACAAACAACCAACTTTCCTATCTCTAGTGCATTTATGCTGCCAGGTCCACCTCTGATGCAAGGGTATTGTGAAATGAAGCTCACTTGCTAAATGTTGTTTTGATGTGTTGTTTGGGACACAGGGAAAGAGAAATGGACTTCATTCAATCTCTATTAAAGCAGAGAGATGTCTTCTGCAGAATTTATTTTCAGGAGCTTTGCACTAACTTCATTTTCTTATTAGCTGAAATTGCTAGTGAGACAGTTTTAGCAAAGATGCTAAATGTCTTTGCGGAAAAGATGAGTCTGTGCTCCATGAATTGACTACTGTTGTGTCAGCGTGTACAGAACAGATCTTTACTATGGGATTTGGGGATCTGGGATTAGGTCCTAGTGATAATTCACATGGGAAAAATGTTATATTTAATTACAGAAAGGCAATTAGATGGGAAGATTGAAAGAAAATGTAACAGGTAGTTAGAGTTGCAGGGAAAGCCAAAAAAAATCTGATATTAGTATTAATGATTGTTGATAATTGACAGAAAATAAAAGAAAAGGGGGGATGTGGGAAGAAATTGAGAAGGTTTTTTCGAATTAAAAGTCCAAAAGAGTTTTCTCAGAAAAGTGCTTTTGGGGCATTTTTTATATCATCAAGAAACCATGAAATAAGCTAAGAGATAACAGAATCAAACTACACTTGGTCACCAGAAAAACATGTTTTCTGACCATGGTGTGGTGAAGCTGAAGATGGGGAGTATCATGCTCCCCATCTTTTCTTACATGGGATTACCTTCCCACTTGAGCTAAAATTCCCACTGTGCTGGAGGGCATCCCTGGAGGCACAGGTTTTTGGGCAGCAATCTGCCCCTAAAAGGCAGTTTGGTTTAAGCTGGAAATGCTGCACAATGAAAGGTACAGGTGCTGTTTTATCCTAGAGTCTTACCAAGCCACCATCTTGATACTCTTCAGGATGTAAAGCCATAACTTTAAGGAACTTGGCAGCGCAGCTTTAACTCTCATGGAGATAGTCTTTCATCCCCACTCACTCTTGTGTGTGTCTCATGTATTGCACAGCTTATGCAAAACTATCTTTAGAGGAGCACTTATTTGAAAGACTTGAGGAGTTTGTGTAGAGGACCTGGAATTCCAACAGAATCCACTGTTTGAGTTCAAGAAAGTCCAGAGTTAGATCCTGTCCTATTCAGCAGCCTGATCTCTAACCCTTCCTTCTCCTCAGAGATGAAGTATGAACTGTAACTAGCACAGGGGGGCAAATCATGACTGGCAGAAACTTCAAGTTTCAGGTCAGCACCACTTCAGATTGTCCTCAATCCATTTGGAGAGTTGAGGGTGAGGTTAATTTGGAGGGTGGAGAAACTGTAGCCTCCTGGAGAAAAAACTTGCCATGTCTTGTGCTCCCTTTCCTAGGGTAAGCTAGAAAGACAAGAACTGCCCAGGATGCTGAGATGCCTCTAATGTAAATGTTGAAGTTGATCAAGCTGTCACACTGAAGTGTGTGGAAAGCTGGACTTGGGGCTGACCAACTGAACTTGTTAAACCAAGAGAATGTCTTTCAACAGCTCCACAAAGTCACTGGACTTATGTGCATTTGTACATATATACACAGAGTCTATAGATCACGTTCCATCTGTTTACCTGTCTGTGCATCCCTCCAATAACTTTTGCTCATTTCAAACAAATTTGACATAGGAGTAGGGGTTCCTAGGTATTTTAGATTTTTGCCAGTTTATTTGTTAGAGGTGCATCAAGCATGGAGCTACACAGAACATGATAGCTGGACATGTTGTGATGGCTCATTTGCAAGACTCTGCTGCTCACTTGTGTTACCCTCATTTTCCCATTCCTTACTTTTAAGAGCAGGAGCAGCTGCTGCCAGGAAAGGAAGCTGCAGGAGCCGGAGGGACACTCGTGAGGGAGTGCAAAGACACAGGCTTTCACTGCTGATGACCTTGGCTTCTAGCACATCCCATGATTAGAGTAACTGCTTCTAGAGCTGGAAGACACAGGAGCTGAAACTACACTTCCTATTGAGGACTCAGGGAAATGAAAAAAATCTCTCCTGCTTAACAAACTTAGTGAAAAAAAATCACTGAATTTCCACTTATGGTTACTGCAACCTTATGAGGGAAAAATACTTCCAGAAATTATTTATTGCTTAAAAAAAGGAGCTACTGCTCCATAGTTATTAGAGGGAAGCCATTTGTTTGGTCTCCCGTTCTCCTCTCTGCTGTTTCACACACTCTTCAAAGTGTCATCACTGACAGAGCATTACACTGGTTCTACCTCTCTCAAAGTGCAGCCCTTTATCTTAGGAGTCATCATAGAAGCATCATATTATGGTTTGGGTTGGAAAGAACCTTGAAGAACCAACCCCCCTGCCATGAGATGTCCCCCACTAAATGAGGTTGCTCAGGGTGAAATAACAGAATGGTTTACCTTGGTAAACCAACAACCTCCTAGTCAACTTCCTAGATCTCTTTAGGTGACTGGGGCTGTTTCCATTAGCTCTTCAGTAGCATTAGCAGCTGTGTGTCAAACTTTTTGGCTTTTTAGGAAATCTTAATCAGGTGGTGAAAGATATTTTCAAAAAATGGAGAATGAAAGTAAATAAAATTAGGTCCTCAAAAAGTCCTGCCTACCCTTCTGCAGTGGTGTCCTTCACAGGGGTGAGTCCTTTGTTCTTTGAGGCAGATGCATACCAACTGAGTTGGAAAACTACTAAATAAAAAAGGCAGATATTGACTCTTCCACTTACCACATTATCAGGTGACTGTGGTAGTACGGAGGTGGAGAGGAATTGTGCCCCAGGAACCATCTCGGGACTTGCTGGTCTCTGAGGCCAGCATGTAAAATTCCACATGCCATTTCACAGGATGTTCCCCTGTTGTCACAGTTTTTCCTTCTCTCCTCATCTACTTTTTATCTGCTCATGCCATCTTTCGATTTATATTTTCTGTTCTTCTCCTGCCTATTTTTTTGTTTCCATTTTCACCTCTGGGATGAGAATCTGATACCTGCCTATTTGAACACTTGCTCCATGATATTTGAATGCACTAGGAATTAAAAAAAATAAGTATTTCCATTCCTTGGTGCTTTCAATTTGGGTTCTTTTTTCACTTCCTGAAGGACAATGAATGCTAAATGCAGTATAGCTGAACTTGAATATTTAGGTTCACTGAAAGACAATCAGAAATTGCCTATATAGCTTTTTCCTAATGGAAATATCTCTGAGGGAAGGATGTTGGGGAATAACGTTTTTTTAATGTGGTAGATATGTAACATAAAAAAAACCAAAGTACTGATTATATTTGTCCTTTTGATTTCAGGAAAGTACATGCTATTCTACATGCTATTCCTGCATGCTATTCTACAGTGCTGTGTGAATATCCATGAATACTGAATTGTTTTTCTGGAGGAAATATGTAAAAGCATGAAGGTGATCATCAGTTAGCCTCTGCTCCATGTTGAATTGTGCAGTTTAGAAAACAACGGGGAAAAGAAATTTATTTCCAACTAGAGTTTGATCATGAAATAAATAGGAGGCTACTTCCTACATGAAATAAATAGGAGGTATGTCTGTGAGCTAAAAGGAAGAGGAAAACCTCAATATGCAGCAAGAAACTTCTATTATTAAAGCTCTTAATAACCTTTTCAAGACTAAGACTCTGTTACCATTTCCCTGAGCTGTACAGAATCACACAGATCACAATTGGCTACTTGGGATGTTTCAGCTTCAGTGAAAGAATTAAGGCAAGGTATTTTCTTTTTGCATCCTGGATTTTTTTTCCCTGATCACTCTGTACTGACTCATCAATATGAACTTTTATGTACTGTGTTGTTTGGTTTTAACCAGCTACAAAACTGTATAGATAGTAACTGTATAGATAGTAACCGTGGTAAAGAGGTGCATGGTAAAGAGGTGCTCTCCTTCAGGTGCATGTGCTTTGTCTGCAGTGTTTGCAGGAATGCTATGGGGCACTGTGCTGCTCAGCCTCCATTCTTTCATCCTGCTTTCCTTTGGAAAAAAGTTTTGGGGCATAACCAGGGAAGGAACTGTGATACCCTCCAAAAGATCGGTGACTACTTCTGGCGAATGTGGTGGGTCATACCTGTCCCACAGTACAGACACAGATATTTAAATGGAGTGTGTTCAGAGAAAGTGCATTGACATCAGTTGATGCCAGTTAAGGATGCTGAAATATCTACAGCTTTTTGCTGCTAAAATTGTGAACTAGAAGGAGCCAAGAACAAGGCATTCTCTTAGATGGGACTCCTGCCTTCTCATCCATAATTCTTTCTGAAGGAAAAATTGAAAAAAAACCCCACTAAAAAACAAACAAACAAACAAACAAACAAACAAACAAACCCCCAGCTTTTGCACAATGACACATAGCCTGGAGTAAGGTATACCTTGAAGGTATACCTTCATACCATGAAGAAGGTAACTGAATGAGAGATTGAACTGTGTTCATTATTCACAGCGTAAAACAAGCCTGGTATCTTTTGCTTTGCTTTAGTGAGGAAAGGTTAGAGCTCATTCACTCAGTCTTGTGGCACACTGTACTCTTTTCAACTGTCTCCAGCTGAGGCAAGGTATTTGAGTAATATGAATAGAGGCTCTTATCCTGTGAGCAATTATATGCGGGTTTAAAGTAGATGTCAGGCTCTAATGGTCTTACAAAAAAGTTTTCTTGGTGTTCTATGTTTATAACAGTTATTTTATAATAAGAATATTCTATATGAGGACAAGGTATAACCCCTTTTTGATACACACAAAACTGTTTTCAAGAATTCTTTTAAAATAATACATAGGCTTTTTCAGAATAAAAGCTTTGTCTTCTATCTGACTATACATATTTTTGAAAGGGATAGGGGCTTTTTTCCCCCTACTGTTCTTTTCCTTTGGCTTTAATTTAGTTTGCTTTATTCAGACCTTAGGTCAACGAATTTTCACATTTAATATATGTATCCTGATGGGGGCTCTGAGCACATTTTTGAATCTGAGAATTTAGAAGGGCACCTCTATTTGATATGTGGAGAAGTATGCCTGCAAAGTCTCAGCCTGGATCTTTCAAACCTGCGGGCCTTACGCTTGTGATCACACGCATTTGCTAATTTGTGCATGTACCTATTGTTCCCTTTGATTTCAGAAGCTGAGGGAATTTAATGTCTGAATACAGAGCTCAGGACTGAACTGGAGGAACCCAGGCTTTGTGAATGCTGCTCTTGGTTCACACAAAGTTATCAAATGGCAAAATGCAAGTGCCCTATTCTTTTATTCCCCGATGCAGGTGTCACAGTAACACAGTGATAGCCTTCCCTTTTCTTGCAGCAGCATCCCTACCATGCCTTTGAAAGAGATGAAGTCTTTCAGATCAGTGAGTTGTGTCTTTATAATGCCCAGGGAACAATTGCTCCTGTTCTTCAACTGAAAGCAAAACAAATTCCCCCATGTAATTAAGGCTGAACACACACAGCCATTGTTTCCACCCCTTCTGTGTTATAATATTATAATGCAAGATGTCACTGTGTGCTTAATAGTGTTTCCCAAGCACAAACAGTAGGGTGGCCCAGCTCGTCCTCCTCTCAGCACAGAAAGGCGAGGTTGTAGGCACCTCTCCCTGGCTATAACTGCGTTACGCCATGTGGAGTAAAACAGCTTCTGCCAGCAATGCTGCTTTGTCTCACAGAGAAGCAATTTTTTAAGAGATTTGATAAATTGTCTTGTCACACTTGGATTAAACTATTGATTTACCAACACTCTTTCTTTGTATGTTGACCCAGGAAAACACAGTGGATGCTATTTAGAATATTACAAACCCTCTGCCATATGCATGTTGTCTAGCCTACACTTCAACCCTATCACCTTTCAGCAGATTGCTTCAGACAAGAGATCTCACGGGCAGGGAATCTGCAATGCATATAAGCTTACTTGCTCATTTAATACAAGAGAGTCCTAGACACTGACCTTGTCTATAGCTTCCAGCTTGGCAGGGCTGTAACACCACAAAGACCTGCAAATCCCTTTTTAACAAGGCTACCTGAACCAAATGGCCCAGGTCCAAATAGATGAAAACATGAAGATGTCCAGCAGATCTGTTGCCTACACTGCTCACTGGAAAATTGTCTGAAGCTGCTGTACTGGTGTCTGCTTATATGGTTCAGTATCAAATGCTGCCATAATAGCATGTCTGCTGTCTATTGCTAAATGTTTCAACACATTTTCTAGGGGAGAGTTTCTACCTAGGAAGGTACGTGTCTTCCTGTATTCCCCCAAGCTTCTTTCTGCATCACTTTCCATTAGTCTAGCAAAGAACAGAGGGAACCTAGATACAGAAGCACACATGGTGAGGATTTTCAGCACCTGAGTGCTGTGTGGCATGCTGATGTCTTGCAGGAATTTGCTGTTTCACAACAGAGATCTTCACTTAGCCAAGATCAATATTTCCAATGTAAGCAGGGCTCATCTCATTGTATGTGATATTTCTGGGCTCTTTCATAGTTTCCATAACTGTCATAGGAGCTGTTTCATGGAAATGCTATTGTATGTCTAGCACCAGAAAAGAATATTAAATTGAAAAAAAATTAAATAAATAAAGACTTGTTTTGGCCCCAGTAGAAAACACATAAAGCTTAAACTGCACTTCAGCAAAACTGTGCCAATTAGGTGTTACCAAAGACCATTCCCACTTCTGTATTACCCAGACCAGAAAATTTCAAGGTAGTGTCAGAAATAATTTCATGAACAAAAATGTTTTCCCTTTTTCCTGCCTAGGAATAGCTTTTGTATCACCAATTACATCAGGTCTTTTTTCGCCTGTGATAAAGGAGGAAAGACATGGCAAACTGTAGAGTTGGTTTTAAAGCCATAGGTGAGTAGCAACAGGCAAAACTGGTAGCCTATTGTCTATTGCATACTTATTTTAATACTTATGGGAATGGTGACTCCTGCACCAGCCAGAATATCCCATATAATTCTTTTGTGCTGGCTCATGGATAATGCCACTCAGCTTCTATAAGGTCAGGTCAAATGATGTCATGCAGTATGATGTGACATGCCCCGGTACACTGTGTAACACAACATTTTGGCTTCTAAATAGAAACTCTTGATCCTGGATACATTGTTGCATTCTTATTCAAAGACTTGGAGCGTCTGTTGACAGAGCAGTTAGCTGAGTATGAACATTCCACATAAAAAAGAATAAGGTGCAAAACTTCATCACGCACAGTGGCCACACTTAAAATTGTACCCCTTTTGTTTGCTTTACGTCCTGATAAAATAAAAACCAAACAACTGAAGTCCCTGCAGAATCATGGAACTCTCAACCCTGTCCTCTTAAATCGCCCTCTGAGGCTCACGGAAGGTGTGCATCAATAGGCATATTGAAGGGAGGGTTTCCACACAAAAGTCCGTGCCTAAGGAAGCACTGTCTGAGGCTGATAGCTGCAGGGATTGACAGCAAGGGCTACTCAGCTGCACTTATCTCGGAGGCTGGAGGGGGAAGGTGGCAGGTGTATAGACAAAGGTGGTGTCCTTCCTATGGCAGACTGGAAAATTCAGGGTTATCACTGACATCTTGAGCAATGAAGAGCAAGGGACAGAAAGTGAGGGTGAGAGTGGGAAATATGACACCCGTGCTTGCAGGAAGCCCCTGGCAGGCAGGAATGCTGGACTGTGCAGTAAGTATTGCTGTAATCACTGCTGCTGACATTAATAAAAAAACCCCCATACTGTGTGCATCCCAATGCAAGCATCCAGATACAAACTAGAAGAGGGGAGATTTCATTTGCAAATCCTGTTTCTCAGCTGTTTTGTAATTTAACACATGCCCAGATTGTGGCCTCTAGGCACAAGAAATGAAACTTAAGGGTGAAAATCACCAACCAGTGACCATGTGATATTAGAAACACTGCCCAGAACTTACACCAAACATTACCGAAAGAGAAATAAAATCAGTCAATCAAACTGTCAGTGAGCAACAAGCAGATAACTCTCACACTATAGAAGGGACTTACACCTCTCCTTTGTCCACAATTGCCAATATAATGATCTCCAAGCAGGCTCCTCTCTGGCTTCAGCCTCACAAATTCTTTTCCTGCACAGATATTCTATTCACAAGGACAGATGGGGAGAGTACCAGTAATGAAAAACAATATCTGCTAAGTTTTCTGGAAACTAATTCAGCAGGATAGTCAGAAGAGGAGTCTAATTAAAAGAGCTGCTTGTTGGCGTCTAGATTTTGAGGTCTTTGCTGATCCCTATTTAGGCAAAAAATAAGATATTTCCCACTGTAAGGAGACAAAATGTTTCTCATGGAGAAGCCTGCTTTTTGTCTGGATTTAATTCTCTGCTGTTAAGAATAGGACAGGGTAAATGATTTGATCTCTGTAGGCTGGCTGCCAAATAAGAACTTCACCAAATTTTGAACACCCAGGCTATAATTCCCAGAATCACTTGTGAAGTTTTTGGTAGTGATAATCTCTGTCTCTGACTGAATAGATCACATAAATATTCTTTGCAATGGAGAATGTTATCTGGAGAAACAGGATTCCTTATCTCAAAATATTCTTTAGTCAGGAATTGAAAATATTTTCTGAAAGATCATAAGCCCTTTCTTTAAGCTCATCTCAAGTGTACTTTTCCACCAGCCCTGTACTTTTCTGGTTTAAAAGTTCCTATAAGCAATACTGGTTGTTCATGAACTTTTCCCTCCCTAAACAGTTTATAGATTCTAATTAGTATAAGGATTTTTCTTCTTTCCCATTTAAATAATTTCTAGTATTATTAAAAATAATTGCTCCTTACCCTGATACCATTTCTTTCCTCATGTCAGCTTTTTGTTACTGGTTAGGTGTGAACACTGTTTAGGTTTATGAATCTTTTATATCACTAGGATTTTTAGCACATGCATTTTGAACCTCTAATCTCTTTCACAATCTTCTAGAACTTGGTGTGAAAATAAAGACCAGGCAGTTTCATAGTATTTTACTTCCTGTGACTCTGTGTGAATGATAGGATCAACATCTACTATTCAAGTGGCATTAACATTATTCTGACAAATGTTATTGAGAAATGGAGTCTGCCACAAAGCCATTCAGGTCATGCTTGCACACGAGTTGTGACTGGTTTAGAACTCAAGCCTTTGTTATTTGAGTGATTCAACACTAGTGAATTTTTTATTAAAAAAATAAAGGAGAGGGGATGACTGGGGGGTAGGGAGAGAGAGAAATAGAAGTGCTATTTGTTCATGATCGTAATAAAAACCTAAATTTTGCTGTTCTCTTAAGGATATTTGGCTCAGGCAGATACAAACACCCCAAAGGAGTTATGCAAAGATCCCACAGTCCAGGCCTGCTGCTACTGCCTTTTATTCAGTCACCCACCACTACAGTAATGGGATCTTGAGGTACAGGTTAATGAGATAATTAGCCAAACACAATCAAACTTGTACACTGCATGGAAATGGATGGCTGCTGTCTTGCAGCCACTTGTTGTACAGCACCAGGGCAAGCTGCCTTTCTTTTCAATGGGCAATAAAGCAGGAAATCAAGTAGATGTGGGTTGTTCTCCCTGTTCACAGTGGTGAGGGCAGCTTTGCTGGTACTGGATATTAAAGAGCAAATAATATCAATTAGCAATTGTGTCTGGAAGAGTGTTGGCAGGGAGGTCTTCCGCTCATCGCTCTCCCGAGGCAGGCCAAGCACTCAAGTCTCAACAGCTTCCATTTGAGGACTTTCCTAGGGAACAGTGCTGCCAAGAGAAGGGCTGCCTGCTAAATTGTCCTCTTACAGAGGACCCTGAAGACTCTTCATTGTTGGTAATTTTATGATACAACTGAAATAGGCAGTTTCAACAGCCCATGGAGCTTGCTCATAGACTTTTTTCACAGCTCACGGCTGACATGAATCTGACCCATGACTTGTCTCCTGGGATTGAGAGGGAACAGGCATATGTTCAGACCTAAACAATTCCAGGAATCTTTTCAGAGGAAAAGACTTTAGCTTTTAATTTGGATTTTTAGGACTGATAAAAAATCTTTTCATTCAGACATCTTTTTTTTAGATCAGGCTTTAATGACACGAATGAACTAATAGTCTTATAAAAGTGTTGGCAGAGGCTTGGTTCACCCAACAACGATTGATGAGGAAGCCCACAGAGCAATTTTTAACTAATGCCAGAAACATATTTTGTGGTAGATTTAGGAATGCCATCCCAATCTTCAGCCTTTTATTACTGACTCAAGAGGCCATCTTCTGCAGAGTCAGTGATTCATGCAGAGTGATTTGAAAGGAATGTGTTTGAATGAGCTTCCTGTGTATTTGTCACAGTTTATGACTTATTAATAACAAATCATTATTACTCTGAATTTTTAAGCCCAAAATCCTCCATAAATCTTTTCAGACTCATCTCTATTTATAATCTAGGGAGGAACCTGTTCAATGTTTTTGTTCATTCCACTGTTGTTGATTCATGGACTATTATTAGACAGGTTGCAAAAAAGTTAAGATGGTGTAGGAGAGTGAATTTTGTCCACAAACGAGTGATTTTTACCTTCTTTTTCAGTTTTAGCAGAGGGTCTGCTCAGTTTACACCGTAGCTTCATGACTGAGCAGAGAGACCTACTCTGGAGGGTGCAGACTTCCACCCAGGAGAACCAAGGCTGGCATGCAGCAGATATTGCATTGCAGTCACCTGTAAAACGTGGAAGGGAGCACACTCACTGACAACAAGCCCTGCACAGTTACTCCACATTTCCCTATTGGCTGCATTTAGAAAGAGTAGTTGTCAGTTAAGATAGAATAATGTAAAGGGCGTGCAGATAAACACCTTGAAGTTTAGCAAGTCATTTTGAGCTCGCAACAGATATTTGGACTTTTCTTTCTTGTGAAATTTCTAGAGCATTTTGTTTCAAGCTCAGTAATAGCATGACTATGTGAGGGTATATAGAAAGAAGAGATGAAGTGAACTCTTATTTAAATTGTTGGTAAACTTATTAAAATTTTTAAAAAATATTATGTTTACTTCTAGTAATAGACTGTGCTTTCTATTCAGTAGCCTCATTGGAGACTTGGGGCTGAAAGCTGGTTTTTTCTTAACTGGTTCAGACTTTCCTATATGTGACCAGCATGGATCCTGAATCTGCAAGATACTGAGGAATCTACAGGAGGCAAAGACATTTATCATCTCATAGAAAGTGCTCATTGTCTAGTAGCATGAGGCCACGATGTTTATACAGTCTTCTAAATTGGTGAAAGCATTAATTACACTGAATAATGGCAACCCTGGTAATCTTGGCAGACATTTGAAACCTTGGATAATTATAGCTTCTGCCAGACAAATTTTAGTTCTCTGAATTTGATTTTAGGGGACAGAAAAAATTTTTAAGTAATCCAGTGCCTGAGAAATCAGGATGTGAAGAACTGGAATTTTACCTGTGTGGAAATGACTGATAGACAAGTAAAAGACTATAACCACTTCTAATGAGATCATAAATTCCTCGTAACTCAAAGGAGATGGAAAGCATTGAAAAATCAGTGCAAAAGCCAACCAAACAGACTCATAAAACATACTTTTAACAATGGAACACAACATAATGGACATGGAATTAAAAGAAAAAACCAGAATCAGTCTTGATGAAGATTGGAAAATCTACATGTCAGCAAAAATAAACTTTTTACTTAATAAGGTTAATAATAGATAAAGTCCCCTAAAGATAAATTGTTATCACATTTGACGACCATTTTATTAAAATGTTAATGGCCTCAGGCAAAAGCAAACTGTTCCCTTAATCTGCCAGAAGAACTGCTTTCTCAGGAATTATATACACCAGAGAACTTGGGATCTGAGCTAACTGTAACAAGCATGTTTGAAAATTGGAGCATCCACAGCTTGTGAAATTGTGGCTAAAAGGGAATGGATCTCACATGTCTCAAAATGGCTGTGCCCTTTTCTGCCAAGCACAACTTTCACTCACATTTTCGAGTGCAAAATCCGTTGGATTCAACTGCTGCCGTCAAAACAGCTGAGGTGTCAGTGATTGAAGGGAGGATTTTTTCTTTGCCTTCTTACATACTAACTGTGAAAAAGGTGTAGCTTAATAAGTGCAATTGCTGTAATAGCAAACAGACAGAAAATATGTTTTCATCAGCACCTCTAAGCATGGCAAAACTGTGAAGCAGCCTGGCAAGTACGCTGAGCATTCAGCGAATTGTGATAGATTGCAGTATGGTTTGTCTGGGATGAGAATACCAACAAAAAATCATTCACAAGATTTGATGAAAACTCAGCCCATACAGAGACACTTCTTGCTACAAGCTGATTATCAGCTCACAACAAAATGGAGCTGATGAAACTGAGTTCACATCCTACCTTTCCTTCTGACATGTGAAATGCATTTCCCTCAAAGCCCATGGGCTTCCTGGGACATCTGAGCAACGAGAAAGAAAAGGTGAAGTAGAAAACATTTGTGATGCCGAATGCTGCATTTCTTTTCAATGTATCCCAATGGCAAAGGTACAAAGAAATTAATGAAAGCTACACTGGAAATACATAAAAGCTACACTATAAATACATACCTCACACCCAAATCTCCTCTGCCAAAGTTTGTGTGAAATAAAAGGGAATTAGTATGACTAAACCAAGTTAGCACAGTCAAAGCTTTTTCCATCTTGGAGGAGGAAGGTATATCTTGGTTCCAGCAGGGAGGATCCAGGAATGAGAGTTAGTCTGATGCAGCTTTACTTCTGAAGCTGGGTTGTCTGTGTGTGCAGCAGGCCCTCAGACTCCATGGTCTCTGTTTTGGGGAAGAATATTATCAAACCTTATTTCCTTCTTCTCCATTTTACCCAAGGTCCATGGCAATGATGGCTTAAGTTTTGCTGAAGACTTCTGGGGCTGCGGGAAAGTGTGCTGGGAACAACCCTGTGCTGGGCCACTGCCAAGAGGGACTCTGGGAAGAGCAATAAAAGGTTTCACCCTGACCCAGATGGGATGGCCTGTGGGTGAAGTGTTTATACGTGCTCTATGTCCCCCAGCAAAATTAGACAAGGGGTTATACCCTCTTATTTTCAGGCTTTTAACCAATCTTCATATGTATAACCTCTATCTGGTTTTTAACATGTGTTCTCTACTTCTGCTCAGGGTTCAACTCTTTAAAGTGAAGCTTTCTCCTGTCAAGGGTTCCATAGATGTGTATCTGATCATCAGTTGTTTGGGGAGGTACTTATTGTGCTTTTTATGGAATTTCCTTGCCAGTTGGATCGGAGTGGGGACATGGATATTTTGGTGCAGAGATAGAAGAAGGTTTCTAAGACAGTCTATTTTTTTCTCTATTTCAGGTGTATGCAAACAATTATTCTCCTTTAGTTCCTGTTTTCCAGGCCAGCTATTAACCTTCCTTTAGAGAAACTGCAATTTTCCTGGTCCAGTTTATTTAACTACCTTGTGACACCAGCAGTTCATTTAGCAATTTCCTTCCACAATAGACACCAGTCTGCCTCAAAAACTAGCAGATAGATGAGTATTAATCGCTAATTATTCTCTCACATTCTGTCATTCAGCCTTCATATAAACAAATGTGAGCAGCATTCTCACCTATGAGATAACTTTTCCTTGATATAAAATTTACCACCCTATTAATTTAGTTGAGAACCCAACAGGGAAAAAAAGGTGGTGTGTGCAGGTATTTCTGCATAGTGGAATGAGTTGCAGAACACATTTCGACCTGCAATGATGGCACTTGATGGACCTGAGGTTTATGCTGTGCTTGGGAGAAGTAAAGTTAAGGATATCTACCCATGGACTAAGCTGTGGTGCACTCAACTGTGCCAGGCTTGTCCATGATGCACCAATGTTTTTTAGTCTATTCTAAAATCCCTGCTCATGCTCTCTCCCACCCGGAGATACACCTGAGTCCATCTCTGAGCTTGAGAAAGCACCGAGCTTTGGCAACAGGCCCACTGTGTGCTGTGGTGATGGGGTAAACACCTTTGCATAGGCCTTCTTTCACCAGTGTTCACTCTGTTTTTTCCCTCAGAGTACCCATGAACGCACATTGCCTGTTGAGCATGTTCCCCTTGCAGCAGTGCATGCCAGGCTGCCCTGTACATGGGAGGTCAGGAGACAGCAGGTGAGTGGTAGCATTGTCTTTGACAAAAACCACATAAGTTTCCACTTTTTCAGGCCCCTATAGACATCCCCATTGCTCTGAAGCAATTAACAAAGGCCATGACACCTAAGTAAGCAAGCATTGCACAGATTTTAACAGATAAAGCCACATTTCTTGTGGGAGAAAAGTTTTTCATCACCTTTTCTTTCTTTTATCCTCATATGTAATATTGCAAGAAAATCAGACTTGGCCCACTTCCATGCTAAGCAGAGAAGAAGAAATAGCTAAACTACTCCGTGATCTCATCAGACTGGAGCACTTCTGCATAGTAGTTTGGAGGAATATGGCGCAGCAACACAGTCCCCAGGCTGGCGCTTCTTTCTCACACTGCTGGGAAGACAGGGCTGACGCCACCCACATAAAACGCGCACACTGGGTCCCTTTGCTTTTGCAATAGCTGTAATCATTCAAGGGTCTGCAGAGGGTGTGGGATGGCAGCTGCCCAAGGGCCTTCCCAGCGACCCTGCACTGGGGCTGGTGTGTGCTGGGCTGGTCAGTCTGGGGGGCAGGGATGCAGGGAGGCAGGGATGCAGGGAGGCAGGTGTGCTCTCCAGGCTGGAGTCAGCAGTGTCTGACGGCTGTCGGAGGGGAGGCAGAGCGCTGTCCGTGAGGCAGGGCTGGCCTGCCAGCTCTCCCCAAAGATGACAGTCTCTTGCCTGGAGTGCCAAGTGCGGGCGGACACAGCCAGATCCCTCGC
Organism: Cisticola juncidis; assembly: GCA_013400215.1. NCBI lineage: Eukaryota > Metazoa > Chordata > Aves > Passeriformes > Cisticolidae > Cisticola > Cisticola juncidis. The sequence goes on from VXBR01010516.1 coordinate 83,953, forward strand.
CGAGCTTAGGAAGAGCGCGGCACCCGCGCAGCCCCACAGCTGTCAGAGCAGAGCGTGCTCCAGCGCGGCCAGAGGAAGCTCCAGTGAGCGACCGCTCTGCGCCCAGCCCACAGGGTCCAGAAAGGCTTCTGATTGAAATTAACAGCTTCCATTATCGCACTCTAACGACCCCATGTAGACAAGCCCTCAGAAGCCACATTAACCCCAGTTTAGGCCATAAATTGAACTCTCTGGCAAAGGTACTCCCTAACTAAATGCAGAAAATCTCTGTGACGAGCAGTAACAGGGCATATAAAATAAAATAACAGCAGGACTGGGGAATAGCAATGGCACATCTTTCCTTCCAAATTGAATTGTTCACTTCACTGTGAGAAGAAATAATTATCATGTTTATTGCGTTTGGCTCAATTAGGCTGGAATCTTAGGCCAGGAACCTTTCTTTTTACATTTCTGTAAATGTTGTCCATGTATGGCTGTCAGCATTGATTTTGCTGTCATGAAGGTACCACAGCTGTCTGCTTGAATTGGAACATGCAAACCTGAACTAATTCTTAAAGTGTCTATTTTTCTAGTTTTAATCAGCCAAAATTTCTAGTAAACTGAAAGGACCAAGCAAGCTTCCTGTATTATTTCTGTAGAGTTTTGCTCTTGAGTGTGCTAGGGACAGAAGGATGGCTTGAAACTATTTCCTTTTGCATGTGGTGTACATTTAACTCATGGAACTTATTACAGCAAGATGGATTAAGCCCACATGCACTGAGAAGTTACAAAATGTGCACATCAAGTGACCAATATCTGCCTAAGACTGGCATATAGCATAACAAGACTAGAGGGTAAGACAGTAAAGCTTTTATTAGACTCCAGCATGATGAGCAGAAGATAAATACCTGATGTGGAGGACATAGACACAAACAGTTTAGTCAGCAGTGAGTCTTCTTGGGACTGTGTGCAGCAGTCCCCTACTGCTTTGCATGGCAGGGATGCATGCATGAGCTGTATATTCAAACCCTGAAAGGGGCACTCCCAAACACATCTATCTTAAGTCTTCACTTGTAGAAAGTGGTCACTACCAGTGATCAGTAAGGGTGAGTAGAAGAGTCTAAATCTACCTTTCTTGAAAATTATTTACATCCACTTCCTTTGATTGTATGCAATTTCCCATTTCTATATGAAAAGACAGAGAGGCATCGAGACAGAGAAGCATAAAGTTTATACATGTGTTAACAGTATGAGGTGAAAAGTGAGGGACAATATATATCTTTAGCAGTAGAAAAAGATCTGGTAAAAGGCAAACCACATGAGTTAGAGAACTCAGGTCTTTGACAGAGAAGTTTGTCATGGGTAGATTAAGGATAAAATGACAGGTGCTGCTGTGCAAAATTTGCATTAGGATGCTTGATATCAGGAAATGTTTCATATCTCATCAAGGGTTGGACCAAAACCACAGCTGAAATGTATGTAGTAAAGATTTTGGAATGGAAAAACTGTTTAGAGAGAGATGGGTTTGTCTGACTATTGAATGCGTAATGGGAAGACAAATAAAAATTTGATATGCCACTCTGAAAAGTTGAGGTGAGCCAAAATGCATGACAGAGGAAAGACATGTAAAGAAAACTGATATGTTTCAAATTTGTCAAAGCTGTGGAATAAGATGACCATGATGCCTGCCTGTTAGCTCAGTTTGTCCAAATGTCCAAATGGTTAGAAGGGACATAAATGTAGCACAGAGAAGAGCTGCATAGGAAAGAGAGTGTTTGGAGTTTCTGCCTCACTTCATGCTAAAACCCACAAAATTCTTTATGATATCACAGCACATAAGTTTCAAGTGTAGCCTGAACCATACAGGAAAAGGCCAGTCCAGGTGTAGTGCAGTGTGTACAGCACATAGGATGAGCTCATATGACATGCAGAGAGGCCAGTGTTTAAGCTCTTCCTTCAGGCTGGTTTGCTTGAATAGCACCTTCAAGAAAATTAAAGCCTCTTGAATCTGCTCTTAATAAATAAAATAAAATAAAAAAATAAAAATAACAAAATAGCATTACAAAATCCCACTTCTCCCTGCTGATGCCCTAATTGCAGTGTCCAAGTTCAGTTTGGATGACCTCAGGATCCAATGGTTTTCCCTGCATTGTAATGTGGGATTGCACATTGCAGACAACTTGAGCTACTCCTCATATTGCAAGAGTTGCTCCTTCAAAGAGGACCATGCTGCTTGTCTTTGTGCTGGTATAAAGGCATGGCTAAGCAGGAACTGACTGCATCAAGAAGTGAGCAGAAGACTTTTCATGGCTCATGGATTTTTCTGTAGCACAGAGTTGCATAAAGTTTTAGAGGCAGAGCAATTCCAGGCCATAGTCAGTGACGGCATGTAGGGAGTTGTTGGCAGCTTAGATGATGGGTCATAAATTCTCCTTCACTAGTTTGGGGGCTTGATTATTCTTTTGTGCTCTGCTGGAAACATTACTTATGAGAATTGGGGCATTTTAATTTGGCTGTGCTACCACTTTATTAATATTTGAACATCTTACTGTTTTCTGTCTTGGCACAATGGGATCCACAAACCGAGGCTAAAAGAGAAAATGCTCCCCTCCCTGGCACTGGATTCCTGCCCTTTTATTTTTAATTACTTTGAATTATTTCTGGAACTTTTTATACCATTCTGAGAATACAAATTAAGTTTTGACTGTAAGAAAGAATACTGTGGAAAGCAAGCAAATGTGGCCTTACATGCTCATCCAGAGACTGCATCAAAAAAGCAAGGGACAGACACTTGCCAATCTATCCATTATATCCTGGCATAACAATGATCCATTAGCCTGAGCAAGGCCTATGTGAACTGTATGCACATTTGGCTTAACCCAATCAGTTTATTTAGCCTCTGGTGTGCTCTGGATTAAAGCAGGCAGTCATTAGAGAATAGCGTTTCTTCCACAAATGCTGTTTTCCATCATCTGAGAGAAATGACAGAGCTTTTCAAAAGCCTTTGGTATTTGAGGACAAATGCTTGCTTCTTGTAAATGTTCATCCAAGACTCAAAAGGATTTAACTGTTAGTGTTTTTAAAAGCAGAAGTTGATCCTGAGGCTAAAAGAAGACCAGAATCACAGAAGGTTGTGCATCTTTAGCTGGGATTCAGCACTTGTCTGCAATGTGTTTCTCTTCCCAGGTAGCTTGCTACAAAAGGGTGAACCCATGAAACTCAACCCCTTGACATTTCTGAAGCATACCTTGAAACCCCAAAGCAAAACTTGTCTCATGCAACAGGATAATTCTGTACATTCTGTGGCTTTCCAAGAGGATTCAGTCAAGAAGTCAGGAGTTAGAAGGAAAATGCACACAGAGTATTCAATTATTATCTGATTATCACATGGAGGGGGGATCTGATTCTTAGTAGCACTGTACCATTCTTACACTGATTGTATAAAGAACTTTAAAACAGCTGTTTCAGGCCCATTTTAGTTCTCTTCAGATATTCAGACTCCAGACCACTTTCTGTGAGAAGAGGGAACCTGCTTCACATGCCAGGGTAATATAGCATTTATTTTCTTAAAATTACATTGGTGTATTTTTAGCAGATTCACTGGGAAAACTATTACTCATTACTGTAAAGTCGTTTAAATACAACATGTATCTTTAAGTCAACAACAACAACAAAAAAACCCCTGTGGAATAACCCCTGAATCTAATTATAATCAGTGCAAATCTTTTTCACACAAGTTCATGATCCTAAGCTGGAGATGATGATTTGTTCAGATGGACTTTACTGTCTTAGACAGTTGAACAATAATTTTATAATGTGTCAAATTCAGTCCAGATACAGTTCTGTTATACAGAGCTGCTAGTTCTGTTGCTCCAACATGTATAAAGATTCACAGATTAACTTAGAAGACTTCAATTTGCTTTTACATTTAATCTGAGTTTCAGTCTCTTGCCATGGATCAAACCCACCCACTTTTGAAATTATATACTGCGTGGATACAGACATATAAATAATAACACCTAATAAAATCAGAAATTAATTTAAAACAAGTGTTTCCCAGGACCTAGCTGATTTCATACCTTTTTTATCCTTCCATTTTTGGAGGACAAAGTCTATAGACTGTGTACAATATAGTTTAATTTGGGAGGATAAAGACAAAGTAACAGTTCCTGAAAGCCATGGTTTTTCTGTACTCAGCATTGTCACAGTTCAATATTATTCTTTCCCACTTTCAGCTGGACCCTAGGGCTGTGCTTCCTGATAGTAAAGAACAGCTAGGTCCAGGCTCTGTCTCCATCCCTGAGGAATGATGTATTATGCATGATTTTATTTAAACAGGCTGTTTAAAACTCACTGGTTCAGTGAGGATAGGATCAGAGCTTAAATGTAACAGACTCAATGGATGCTAATAAGATATTATTTCATATTGATTTTTGAAAGGTATTCATTCAATATTCTTGTTTCAAATATGAAAATATTTATTGATACAAAAAGGGCAGATATAAGAAAGAATATATGTTAACATAAAAAAAAAAGATTTAACAAAAGGAGCAATTTTCAGAAATTTGAAGGTTTCCCTATTTCTCCAAAATGCAGACCCAAACTAATGCATCCTAAATTCTACTGGGCATAGGATGAATCTTTTCCATAGGCTTTCAGAAGCACCAGACTTACAGCAAGTGGCAGCACTTGCTGGTAAAGCAGGGTACATGTAACCTGGATAAACCTGCCCAAAGACCACGTCTCTTTGACAGAGATGCTTTGGGAATGTTTGGGGCTTGCTTTGTTTTACAAAACAATTTGAAGGTGTGCGGATGGGCCTGTGAGTAATAACAGGTCAGAAATTAGGTGAGCTGCACCAGCAGCAGCCTCCCACCAGAAACTGTGAGAGGGGTGGGGCAGAGAGGGAAATGCTGCCGTGAGCACCTGGGGTAGTCTCAGCTACTGCCCTCAATAAAGTCTGTGTGAGACCTCGTGACAAATGGCAGTGACAACAGAATCCAGGAGCAAAGAAGTTGGTACAGAAGACAAAATGTGTGCCTACTCTCTTGGGAATGTCTTGGCTGACTTCAGCCAGTTTGTGGAGCACAAGGTACTGGCAGAGGGCACCTCTTCCTGCCCTGTGTTTGCACAGCTTATGTGGTCTGTCTGTCTGTTGTCTGTACCTGTTTCTCCCAAATCAGTGAAAGTGTTCAATGCTCAGGTAGATGGGATGAATTCAGGCTGCCATGCTCTCATTGCCTGCAGGGCTAAAAGGCATCTTGAGATGCTCTGTCTGCTGTGGTGTATAAAAATAAACATAGAGAATTGCAGATGTATCTCCTGGCTGCTCCTGCTGCTTCCTATCTCTCAATATTCAGAAATGAACAGGAGTCTGTCTAGCGAACAGACCTGCGTGAACAAACAGGTTGGTTTTGTGCACATTCCCTGAGCTGAGAGATCTTTGCTCCCTCTTCCCCAGGTTGCTTCCAGCTATCCACCTAACCTCCTCTCTGTATCCTGCAGTGAGATCAGCCCCACAGATTTCAAGCCTGGGATCCAGCAGTCAGTCCCAGCTAAGCAGAATTTGTAGGCGGTGCTGTTGTGCTTTATTTCCTCTGCTGTGCACTGAACAGAAAGGGAACCAGACCCCTGTTACCATCAGGAGAGACAACCTATCAGAATTCTCAGCCTGCTCATTCCTCTCAGAGGGACGAGGATGGGGCTGCTGAAAGGCAATGTCATCATTCCTGCCATGTCAGCAACACTTCATACATCAGAGGCAGCTGATGGATTGCCAAGGAGAGTAGTAACTTTATTAACCACTTCTCTCATGTTGAACAGCTTTAGTAGAAATCTGAATAACTGCCCCATCCCCTGGGTTTATTGGATGTGGTTTGTTTTTGCAAGTGGGAAAACAATTGTGAGTTTCATGCGTGGATGAGCTAACATGTTTATAGAAACACTGCTGACGCAGCAGAAACTGGATACAATATGTGTCAAATATTGCTTGGGCTGCAGGCAAAAAACTGGAGCTGAAAGGCAGAGCTTAGCACGGGGCTCCTCGTGCCAGAGGCAGCTGCTGGGTGAGGGAGAGGGAAAGGGAGCAGGTCTCAGTGTCCCAATCCCTTGTAGCCAAGCAGTTCCCAGAATAAGGAAAAGTTTTCCAGAGTTGATAATACTCTTCTGATAATGAATAATACCTATTCTCATCATTCAATTTGTTTAACGAGGAACTTGAATAGTGCAGAGACCTCAGATTCACCCTCAGTATCTGACTCAAAGCCATTTGAAGCCCATGGGAGACTTTTCACTGACTTTGATGTGAGGGTCATTTCTTATTTTGGATTGTTGAGAGATAGATTTTCACAGCCTAATTTCTGCATTGGGATATCTGCACAGCAAGGAGAGAGGGAGATTTGCTTTTTCTGACACAAAATATTGCCAGCCACAGAAAGATGGGCATTTAAGATGATTGGCTTAAAAGACCTATCCTATAATGGCAGCACAATTATAAGCCTGCAGGGAAAATTTCTGGGCTCTTGTATGAAAAAAAGAGCAAAGGAAAACACAAAAAGGTTTTACTGAGTTACATTGCCAGGGTTTCAGCTACCAGTTCTGCTGGAAAGCCAATAAGAGTGTTTAACAAAAGATATTTCCAATGTCAAGCCCACACAAAATGGGTGGTTGTGCAAGAGCAGGGCAGGAGGCAGAATGGGAAAGAAGGGGGTGTGATACCTGCTGCAAACAAGCATTGCCACAGCAAGTCACCAGACCAATGAGGAGCAGAGACTTTCTGGACAGAGAAGGGTGGGTCTGATGCTCTCTAAATAAATGAAGATTTAAAAGAATTAAAAGAAAGGGAAAGAGATAGTGAAATCAGCTGCCAAGAAGTGCTGGGGCCAGAAAAAGCAACAAAGCCCTATTTTTAATGTAACTTTTTTATTCTGCCAGTAAAAAATCAAAAGATAAAATAGGCTAGAGAAAGGAAGCAATTGGGAATGGCTGAAGAGGATTCCCAGCTGTGCTTGCAATCAGTGCAATTCATGACTCACAACATGCTGGCCACATCACTTCCCAGGAGCAACATATTCTCATGAACAAGCAAAACAAGTGGGAGACTAACCTTAAAGGTTTTTTTGATCATTCATGGCTTAGTTATGAAGTTGCCCATGAAGCAGCCTGCTGGCTTTGAGAGTCAGGGTAATCTGAGGATTGGTCAGCTTTCCTTTTCTTTCCACTTCAGCTGCTGCCCCTTCCACCAGTCCCTGGCAGCACGGCTGAGAACATCCATTCTTTTCCTTCTTCTGACCAAAATGAAGAGCTGGAAGTGGGACTGTTTTAATGGCTTTTGAGTAGTCCTTGTCCTTCTAGTTTACCACAAGGACCTTCTGCTACTCTATGAAGAGTGAGAAAAGCATCTGAAAATAACACTTTTAAGTTTATGTGAACCCAAATGTCTCAGAATTGACTGCCTACCCATAGCTCTCACTAGTTCTCACCTGGCTGGTGCATAAATAATCCAATTTAAGTGATAGCACTTCAGGTCCCTCCAAATCTCAGCTTCAATTGCACTGAGCCAGACTACTACTTTTTCTAATATTTTTCTTAAATAAAATTGTGCTCTTGCTCTACCATACAGCAAAACGTTTTGCAATATGTATAATTAACACATAACTACACTGCTAAAATAAAAGAAAAGAAAAACAACAACAACAAAAAAAACATTTAGCACTGCAGGGGACTTGGAGTTTTTTGCATGTTTGGTGTTTACTTATTTTCACTGTTGATTAATTTTTTTTTAATTTTTAAAACCATACCACTGATGAAATGGTACAGGTTTCATTTATAATAATTGTGGGTATCACACATTTATTGTTATTGTTGGAATCCAGCTAAAGTTCCAAACTTCTGGGCCTGTCCTGTCATCAGCTTTCTTACCCAACTGTGGCATCTCTCTTGTGTTGGGCTTTTGTGTGCAGAGGGTACAGCTGCACCCACGTACAGCAAATAAACCCTTTTCCTCAGGGAATGCCAACGTTTTCAAATTGATCAGTTCTCTGAATCTGAATTCCAAAACAAGATTTTGAGATTTCCAGGGAATTGGTTCTGTGAAAATAGCAAATTAAAAAAATCCAAATGTTTTGTTTCTACTTGATTGAGATATTGAATCTTATTAAAAGGATTTTTATATAAATTATATATTATTTTATAAGTAGAAATATTTTTATCCTTCAATCTCAAGATGTCAGAAGTGAAGAGATGCTTGATATATGGATATTTTTAATGAATAAGGAAAATAACACGTTATTCAGTAACACAGGGTGAAAAATAATCTCCAAATGAAGTATTTTTGTATTCTTGGAATAATGTGTTCTATCATAATTGAAAAAAATACACAAAAATACCACTATATTATTGTAACTGGATTTACATGGATTTTTTAAAACAAAATATATTCTTTGATGGAAGAGCATGTCTGATGTCCTTCTAACCAGCTCTCTTTTTAGTACATCTTAGAAGAATGCAACTGATGATCTTCAATGGGGAGAAAGTGAACTTCTATAAAGAAAACAAAATTTCAGCTGTAAAGACATAAAGTTCACAGGCAATCTGTGTCAGTAATATCATGGCAAACTAGGTGTCAAAATGTGTTGATTACTTAATGCACTACAGCTGAACCTCATCCTTTAAAAAGATGTCATAAAAATATTAACCCAATGGGCCTGTTGAGTCCAGGAGGTCTCTGCTCTGAAATGAACTTGATGAGATGTGTGTGAAGGAGGTTGCAAAACCTTATGTTTACCTTATATTGCAGTAATTAATAAACACTCTAGAAACTAAAATTACAGAACCATTTCAATTTGCTCAGAATCACTGTTAACTTCTGCCTAAAGCTGGGGCCAAGAGGTTTCCAGTAGTTCTGCCCTCTTTTAGGACATTGCCTTTGGGGCTGTCCTGAACTTCATCTCAGATTTCTAGCGAGTGAAGTCATAAAGCTGAATTTTAGATGAAACCAAGTGTGTGAAACCCATGTGTTTTTTTCTCTTTCCAGTTAGTGTCTACTTTTTAAGGAGGCAGATCATTTCCAAGTCACTGGGAAGTTTAAAGTTTAACACATTAGTCAACAGACCATTAGCTTTAGCATGAGATTTAAAGTGGAGTCCTAAAAAGTAGGATTCAGAGGCATACAATAGCAGTGGTTTAGCCTTGCAAAGACCAATTTCACTATAAACAAGTCACATCTTCAAGATGTTGACCTTCTCTTGACAGAATCCTCCATCCCTCCCAGCAAGTAAAAGGCCAGAGTCTGATCAAAATAACAACAACAAAAACCCCAATAGTTCTCCTGTTGCCAAGAGATTTCATTAAAAAAAATCCATGCAGTATTGACATATCTATCGCTTCTTCTCTTTGAAATTCTCGCTAGACAAGATTTGACTGATTTTGTTTAGTCCAGCTGGCACAGGCTCCAGGATTGGCTACCTGAAATAACTCTCACAGCATCATTTATCCCTTCACAGTTTGGAAATCTAGGGAAACTGCAAATTACAGTATTAAAATGCTGAGCCAGAAGAGAAACAAGGAAATAACATTTCAATTTTCAGCATGTGAAAGAGGATGTTTCAACCTAGCAATATTTATGAGCTGGTAAAAAGCTGCTCATGCCACTGTGGTCTTATGTTCCTTAAATGTCAAGTCCCAAATCAATAACCTCACTGAAAATTGACCCTGTTGGGCACAGTGTAGGAGAATTGGAGGCTCTCTAGGCTATTGGTTGAAAGGCAAGAAACAGCAAGCAACTGATGAGAAGCTATCAATAAAACCTCAGTATTGTTTTGAGTTCAATTTCAAGTAATTGCCAGACATCTGAGATTGAGTCTGACAGACATAAGAGGGCTAATGTTGGTTCCTGGTAATGAAAAGAAGGTTTCTTGTTCAAAATAGCACAATAGGGCCTAATAGTGAAATGGCTTCCACCCTTGAAAAACAAGTTGCTGTATGACTGTAGCTTGTGAAGCCTGTGCTTTTATGGATTTGTGCCCTGTGTCCTTACAGCCTTCTCCTGTGGAAATTCCTTTGCCCTTCCCTCTTCCCCTCAGCTGCCCCAGCTCCAGTTCCTCTTTCATATTCCCTGTTCACTGCTTAAAGCATCATGTGTCTCCTATTTATTATTCCAATGTTCACCAAAAAATCCAGGGCAGGGGTCGGTCNTGCTGGCACAAAATATGCCATGTCAAATGTTTTTCAAGTGAGTTCTCTGTAAAAGTGCAGTTTCTCTTCACAAAATTGGGGCTTTCTTGACACCCTAAGTTAGAGCAAAGGTCTAAATGGTACATTCTGCCTCTCCACCATAGGCAGGTTAAATGCACATGGGGAATTACAGCAGCAAGATTGAGAAAGGGTTGTTTGTTAAGTTGCTCTTAACATAATTATCTGTGATCACGTGTTGGAACGCCCTTTTTATATTATTTAACACACTTTGCAAAATAATTTGTCACAAGTTTCTTCAGTGGTGCACAACTGAGGAAAAAAACCCTTAAAAGAAATGTCTTCCCCCTTCTTATGGGGCTAGCTAGGAACTTGGCAGAACACAAACTTCTGGCAGAAACTGAGCATATAATAGCACCAAAATCATTGAAGGAAATTGCAGTCTTCAGGAGGCTTTTACTTCCCACACATCACTCCACAGCAGTTTCTGAGCTGATTTCTCTTGTACTTTGATCCTGTAGTATTTTGGGAGGAGAACTCAGAGGCAGTGGTGCTAACAGGCACAGGCTTCAGTGTAAGGCTCAGTCCCAAGGCTGATTTAGGACTTAGTGTTCAGACTGCCAAAAGGAGGGGCTGAAGTGCTGAGGCAGTGCCCTCACCACAGTTACATCCTGACCACCATCCTGACCAAGTCAATAATCAGTGACATTTTTAAAAATTTCCTTGACAAAATCCTCTTGGAGACAGGTAATAATGTAAAACTAAAGATGCATTTGGAATCTGTTGTGGTGGGTTAATTTTTCAATTCTGCCCTCTTTGGGAGGATTCTTCTTAGCTTTATTCTATCACTTGCCCTCTGCCCTGGCTATGAGCTAGTGTGGATTCCTGGAGAGCACACACATTGATTAGAGTGAGGGACTGTGATTTAAAAAGTGCACACTGAGTCTTTGGCAAGAAATGGTTCATTTGCAGGTAAATTTTCCTGCCTTCACTGAGAATTCAGGAATTTTTTAGAAAGCTTCACTATGGAACAGGAAACCAAGACTAACTGGACCTACCTGATGATTAGTCTCATCAATAGGGCTGGTGCTACAGCTGGCTTGATACCCCAGCAATGTGTTTTATGTTTCCAAATCATCTCTCTTTCTGCAGGTCTCTGCATATGCCTTTTCTCCCATTGCCAGAACTCCTTATCTAGTTTCTCTTCCTCAAAAGTAAACAGGCCTCATTCTCAATTCTTTGAAGAAAAAATATTCCTTTGTTTCCACATCTGCTGTGAGACCTTTTCATACTTGCATTTTTTTTTTTTAATACTTATTATGGTCAAGACATTCTATTGTGTCAAAACACAGAGGGCAGGAATCATAGAAAGGGTAAAAATTCGATCTGTACCTTCTCTCTGGCAAACCAAGCTTTACTGTTTGAGTAGCTAAGCTTTCTTCTTCATCTCTCTGCTGAGGTGTTGTATGTGCTCAAGTCAAGCCCAGGTCTAAGTGTGAAGATGTGCAAATCTCAATATAAGTACTGCACAAAATTTCCTTTGAGCTTTCAGCCCAGAAGTCCTGTTAGATGTGAGCTCTTAATGAGGTATCCTAGTGATATCCTAGTGATAACCTTGCAACTGAAGCTGTATAACTGCTTTTTTGGCACTGTCATTATATTTCCTTTTGCCTGTTGGAGTTCACCTCTTCTGATGGGGTCAGGAGTGGAAGATTCTGCCATTGCTCTTGATGTGCTTTATTTTTTCTTTTTTTCTACTTTCATGAGCTTGACATTTGGAGAATCTAGTTCTAATCTTTCTCTTGACATGAATGTGGATAGATGTGGTTATTTGCCTGTGGAAATTACTGTGCTAAAATTCACGGTTACTTTTAAGGTCAACTGACATATCCTGAGATCACACCTGCCTCAAGCTGTTTCCTTCATGAACACGCTGTGCTAAAACATATAAAATTGTGCAGCCTGAAGCCCTTAAAAATCTTTTTAATAGCAAAGAGGGGCTTGATCAAGGGAAGATTTGTGATATGAAAAATAGCTCCAAGTGTGACAGAAAATCATATTTTTTTAGTGAAAGATTCTCAGTGCCTGTGATTTGCAGAGGAAAAATGGATGGAAAAGGGGCCACTCAGTACCTGGCTCATAACAACCCTGTTTGGTGCACCACTACCTTTGTCTTCAGGTCACTCTCTGTGCCCCATGTAAGATCAGGAGGCTGCACTACAATGGGAATTAGAAACAAAAAGCTCTATCCAGCCAAGAAGTGCCAGTTCCAGGCTGAGATGTAGCATGTTTCAGAGAGGATCAAGACCATCCTTGCTTCTTGGTAGTGGTATCTGCCTCCACTCTGTGCCTACACCACTGATCTCCAGGGAGGAGCAAGCAGTGTGGGTATCACTGGCACATATTTCTTATAAGGACAGTCTAAGTTGGATCCATTTGGGTGGTGTGACCAGAGAGTGAATTTTGCATTTTAAATGCCTATTTGAAAGAAAATCATGTAATTTGAACAGCATGGGTCTGAGAAAAAGGTTTTGGTGTCAATCATCTATATTCCCAATGTTGGTCATGTCAGGAAGTATTCTGATTTTTAAAAAATGTTCATTTTCGGATGGAAATCTAGAGGGAAAAAAAGAGAACCTAGTGGTTACAAGAACCATCCTCCACTTTTGAAACAGGTAAGTTTCAGTCTGAGATCTGGAGAAAAGTGTTCTTCATCCTCAGCTCCACAGGGTGTGAGGGACCCATGATAAAATGAGTGTCTCTGTGGTGTACTGTTTACTGAGGGCTGCCACTCTTCCTGTGGTTTACATGGCCTGCATAGATGTGATGGGAAAGATGGTATCATTGCTTTGCTTTCTTCATCAACAATACTTGCAGAGGAGTTCTGCATACACTCTGCCTCCAAAGCATTTTTTGTTTCTTCAGAATAAGGGAATTTTGAGGTACACTGGAAGCAGAAGGGACATTGACCTTTTTTCATAGGGAAACTTGATTGTGGCAAGGACAATTCAGCCACTTGAGGGTGGCTGAATTGGATGCTTCATGGGGTGTTTTCTAATGGGGTCCTGCAACCCCCTTATCATCTTCACACTGTGAACACTTACAGTACTTACAAGATTCTGTTTCCACGTATGTGTTGGTGAGGAGTCCTATCAGCAGAGCTCAAAGCAGACTGAGTGTAAAACAATCACCAAGATCGCAGAAATGGCCCTTTTATTTGTTTTTGCTCAAACTCTGTTTCTTCTCTATTACTTTCTATTTTTTTCACAGAGGGATCTCAAAGTGGATGAGTATAAGTAGGGCTGAGGGAAAACATTCCTGCTTTTCTCAGTTCTAGAAGCAAAGTGTGTACAATATGTCAGTCTAGCTTTCTGTGGGAAGAGAATGGAAAAAAAGAAAGCTGCATTGAAGTTTATCTGTATTCATTTTTCTCCTTCAGGAATGCTTATCCCAAACCTTAGAGCTTCTGTTTCCATGAAGCTAATCTATCCTGCTAATAGCCATGTGGAGCAACAAATTGCCTTCTTGCCCAAGTGGATAGAACACATTCAATCTAATCATCATGCAGCTAAAGGGGTTCAAAATAATCTTGCCTGGCTGCTTTTTTTATTGCTCACTTTGCCCCAGCTCCCAGTCCCCAAGAGCACCCATTCCACCTGGATCCTCTTCTTTTTCTTTCACTTAAATGAAATGTTGGTTTTTGCCTTGAAAATGGTGGGAAGATTTTAACGTTTCTTCTCTTCTGGAAACATCCAAACTGGTGTTGGGAAACTGTATAAATCAGCCTTTCAGGATGAGGATGCTCTGAAACATTCACTGTGGCATGTTTGACAGAAACTCTGGGAAGGGTGACATCCTCCAAAGACAATTTTCTTTAATTCCTCCATATTCATAGAGCTTCCCAGCAGGCATATTCAAGGACCTTCTCAGAGCTTCTGGACTAATAAAGGACACTGGGATGAGTCTGCTTATGATGGACAGTTCATTTCCTGTTTTTACTACATTTTCTAGTATCTGTGAAAAGAGAGATGAAGAAACCTGTGAACTTCCACTAGGGGTTATCTCCTGTGGGCAGGGCATTCTGTTGTTTTAGGAGCAATCCTTCCCATGTGCAGCTGTCCATGGTGGCCAGTATGAAATACCCATCAGTCCAGCCAGATCTCTAACAATGCATTTCACCAACAAAAGCAGAGCCTTGCATCTATGGCAATTTTCTTTGATCAAATTTTTAATCTCATGACTTTAAAGACTTGCCTTCTTGGGATTGGTGAGTCAGTAATTTCAGTACACTTTGTAATCCAGTCTAATAGAAGTCAATTATGAAAAATAAGAAATGAGAAAGGAAACAAGCTTACTAGGTTCATTTCTCTTTGGATTTGTCATGAGCTGATCTAGTGAAGGCAGATCCTTCTAGCCAGCTTTGAATACACTTGTGAATACAACTATGGTTTCAGAAATTCAATCTCTGTCAGCTTCCTACCATGTCAGTTTGCATGTGAATCCTGATGAAGTTTCTTTTGGTCTAATGGTTTGTTTCCCTTTTTTAGGTTTTACTCTGCTTCAGAGATTTAGAAGTTTAGTTTATAATAAGATATTAATTGGTCAGATGTACAAAAAGAATAAATTTAAATAATCTCCTTACTCTTTGTAAATTCTTTGAAAAGATCCATAGGATTTACAGCAAAAAAAATTACGTTTTGACAGCATATAAATATCTAGCTGCATAGGAAGTTGAGTATGCTATAGCATTGATGACTGTCCTTGAAGAATTTTGTTTTCTGTAAGTCTCCATTTTATTTACTTGTCTCTATGAGAGCACTTGCATGTAGAAATGAAAAGAAGAGTATGTACCATTCCTTCCTATTATTTGCAACATGGAATTAAAAAATCCTACAAACGGATATTTTCTCCAGACCAGGCCTGGATGTTTCATTAATTCTGTAAGATATTTTTTGTGGTCTTTTCTTCCTTGAGGAATTGCTGAACACAGTGCTCTGATATAAAGGTTTATGTTTAACACTGGGGCTATTTGCAAGGCTGTTTGTAGAAAGACATATAGTGTAGGATCAGTGATCATATATCATAGCCTCAGAATGTCATTAAAACTCAACCTTTTGTAGTGCACTGTTGTGAACATTTATGATCAGGCTGTAACAAGAGAAGGGAGATAATGTTAATGAAGCTGAAGGTATTTAGGATAGTGCCATCTACTATGACAGGATGCAGAAGAGAATTTACTCCCAAAAGGAGACTGAACACAGAGCAGATTCAATATGTGACCTTCAGTTAAGGTACAGGTTTGGGGTGGAGAGGAACTGAAAAAGGAGAAAGCAAACTGTGGAAGTACATAAGCCCTAACCTGGTCTCAGTGCAGCTTTCATTCTTGATGTAATTTTAACATCACAACATCCTAAGGATCTTACTGTCTTATCACAGTAGTATTCACATTTTCAACTTCACAACTCTCATGTGTGACCTGGATATTAATGTGGTATTTTAAACATACTGTACATACTGTAACAATACTACATATTACTGTGCACTGTTAAATGGTTGCCTTCCACATCAATAAACATCTAGCCTTCATCTGCAAGTGAAATCACAGTAGGACACTTTATCTTGCGAGAAAGCTCCTACGCTTGGTGCTTGACTGATGTGGGTTGCTCTGAAATTCTGTTGTATGAGGCAGTTTTAATTTTATTTATACTCTAGATGTTGTCAATCTGAAACTCAGTGCAGCTCCTGAGAAATAGTCTGAGGAACAACCCTTTTGTTAAACCATAGCAGTTTTTTCCCATGGGTATCATTGATAGTTGGATTTTTTTTTTAATAGCAAAGACTATCTGCACCAGAGCTCCACCACTTTGATTTTACTGATTTGTAGTTTGATGTGATAGTATGAACTACTGTGAACATAAGAAACTTGGACACAGGGTTGCGAGGAAAAATTCAAACTAGGTTCAGTCAGAACTTTGAATCATTACTAACACAGAAAATGATTTTATATTTGCTGCAAAAGTTTTAGTAAAACTGTGATGAGTTTTAAGCCAAGAGAGATAATTTTTTTGTTTTCAAAGAATGTAGTTGCAATGTCATTTAATTCACCTACTGGCAGCTTAAAAGAAAAATCAGCATTCAGAGGGAGGAAACATGTACTCTTAGCATGCTCAACATGCTTAGCATACACCAACATTGGTAACTTCCTTCTCCTGGACTTCAGCTTCCATATCCTGGTGCACTGCTGGGGAAACTGTTAGGAATGATGGTGCATGCCACCAGTGAGATGTGCTCACTGGTTTAATTCAGTAAATGAATGTGTTTTCATTCAGATGAAGAGGAGGCATAGCAAGGTCAAGGACCTTTTTTTTTTTTTTTTTGGGAATTATTTTATTAAATCCCATTGGTTGCTCTGACTTCCACCCTGTAAACTGCAGCTCATCAGCCTACCAGTTGCCTCTGATCTAGGCTCATTTGTACTGAATTACAGAACTGTAATTCCCAGCACTGTTTTTGTCATATGGTCATGCTGGTCACATCTTACCCTTTCTAGGAAATATTAAATATTGCAAACCAAGAGATTATGGATGCTTTCTTTACAAGGACACCTGCTTTTCTTATGCCTTCTTCAGTGAAAAATAAATACACAGATAACTGCTCTATATTGCCCTTGTAGTCAAATGCAGATATTATGTCAGTGTCACATTTATTTTGCTTTATTTGGAGTTGTGGGGGCTTGTTGTTATTTATTTGTGATTTTGTTTATTTTTAGGTTTGGGTTTTTTTTTAGGTCTCTAAGACTAGGCTGGGGCAGAGTTTGTTGTATTGGCCCGAGCTTGTAAAGAAAGAGAAAATGCTGCTGGTAGAGGGGTTAAAACCTGATGTTATTAACTTTCCTCTCCTGAAAAGGCAGATTCCCAAACCATGGTTTGCTGTTGGTAATGAGTGATGCCACTGAGAGTGTCACCCACAGAAACCCAGTTCAAATTCTATCAGGTACAAACATGCTGGCCCTAAAGTGAATATGGTGAATTCCCACCCTGGCTGCTCAGCCTCTGTCTCACCCCACCTTCCCAGCTCTGGAAAGCAGACACATTCCTGTGTGGATATAGTAGCTCGCATGACAGTGTCAACATTTTGAATGCAAAGATATAATAGCATTTTGTTTCAGAGCCACAAAGGACGTTGGGAACTACATGTTGTGATCATAGCAGCATGTAACATCATGAGTGTGCCCCCATCACATATGACTTCTTGATGGTGTCTAGGAAGCTTTATTTAAAAAGAAGACAAAAAATCAACCTCTTGCTTAAAAAATGAAAGGAAAATAAATGACATTGTCTGTAAGCTAAATGAGCCATATTTTTGACTTGCAAGCAGTGAATTAACTGCTAAATAAATGGATTGACACAATCAGAATGCAAATTGTGGGGAGGGAAAAGGAGAAGAAGGGAAATAATTTGGAGAATTTTAATGGTTCACAGTAGGTGAAACTCTTGCCCTACGGCACACTGACAATAACTCCTTACAAAGCCTTCTTGTCATAGTCAGTGGGGGTACCAGATTAGCATTTGAGTTTGAATCAGGCATGCATTCCTGCAATGAGTCTCCTGACTGCCCCCACACCCTGCTTTGGTTGTTACTGTGGAGGGGTCTTGCCGTGCGCAAACTGGATTCCATTTGGATGAAACTCAGTTGTAGCACGTGCTCCAGCAGCATGCTTAGTTCGATCCAACTGTCCACAGTATTCGTATCTTTGGGATCAAACTGTAGCTAGTTTAAATTAAACCCCACAGAAAGACATATAGTGCAGGTACAGAATTCTCAGCACCATTAATTCTACTATATAGATAGTCTTCTGACCACAAAACTTGCCACTGAACAGCCAAAGTAATTTTTACCACCTTTTCTCTGTTTTCACTCTTCTCAGACTGTTCCTCAGGCTCAGGAAGCTCAATTGAACTGAGCTATCTGAAAGGTGTTCCAGCCAAGGTGAACACAGCCTGAGCTGCTCCCTACGAATGTGCACACAGGAGCTGTTGCATAATGCACCCGTGATAATCAGAGAGAGCTTAATACAAGAAGGTGCCAACATGGAGTGCTGAATTGCCAACAAAATGGCAAATAGTGTGAGGGGTTAAATCTGATGGCAATTTTCTCCTTAAACTTTGCAGACTGGGTTGTCCAGGCTCGCAGCAACCTTAAGATACAGTTTTCTGAGAAGAAAATTAGGCCAGAGCACACATCATGTCTCTGATTGTGGCAGGTGGAAGAACAGGAATAAGGAAAGTACACAGTGGTTGTAGCTTCAGAAAATCTGGGACTCTTCCTGACCTGAAAATTTCACCCACATTATCAGGTTTAACCCATCATGTACCTTTCTTCCATTAATTTATATAATTTCTTTTTGATATCATTTATGGTTTTGGCCTTCAAGAATCCTGGGTAATGTGTTCCACAATTTCATTATCCAGTGTGTAAAAAAGTACTTCCTTTTGCTTTTAAGCCTGTTGCCTCATAATTTCATTAGATATCTTTACTTCTTATAATAGAAGAAAGAGGGAATTGTTTTTCCTTGTTTACCTTTCCAAAGTAATCTTTAATTTTATAGTCCTCTATTATAGTCTTTTCCAACCACCTTTCTTCTGGTTTGAACAAGGAAATCCTATGCAATTTAAAAAAGCCCAAAACCCCAAACAAACAACAATCCAACTACTCTGCATCTGCATTAGCATTTTTACTCAAAGTGAGGTCTGATGCAACTACTTTCATGTACTGTACATTGCTTGTTTTCTTCTGGCTGTGCCAGACTAGAAGCTCAGCTCCAGGGTTGCTGTAAACATGCACCAAGTGCTACCAGAAACAGAACGGTCCAACCCGCCACTGATTCTGCTGTCAGCTTTGCCCCCCATGTGTGGGAAGGACATTCAGCCCAGGTGAGTGAACTATTTCTGGACTGAAATGATTTCCCTTCAGGAGCAGAGCTCTCAACAGCAGTTGCTTTGATCTGTCAGTCCACCCTTCAGCACCCAATTACGTTCTAACATAGATGTGACCTTATTCTTCCTGTATGGAAGCTTTATCTAAACCCTGGTCATCCCAGTTGCCTGCTCTGCACTTTGTCTCAGTCTAGCAATTCCTCTTCACGGTGGTGGGTGCAACACAAAATATTTATACAATTTATACAGTACATGTATTGATGCTTTCTCTTTTTTTGCCCTTGATTTCTTTCCTACTAATTACTAACAGTTTATATGCTGTTTTAGCAGACAATAGCAACTGAAGGGATGTGTTCAGAGCCTTGTCCACATGACACAACTTGTCCTTCCTGAGAGGCTTGAGTTCAGCCAGAACACACTGTGTCTATGTGTGCACACACAGATACTGTTTTCTTTGTGCATGGTATGTCACAACTGTCAGAATCAAATTTACTTTGCCCTGTTATTTTCCAGCCACTCAATATCAGGAGATATATCCAAACTCTTTGCAGACAAATTGCATTTTTGCTGCCTTGAATTATTTAGTAGCATCAACATACTTCATTATTTACTGAGGCTTTCATCCTATTTTGTGAATATAGTTTCAGTACACATCACTGTGTGATTCCACTAGACTTCCCTCCACTGTGAAAACTGGTCATATATTTCTCTGCTTTCTGTCTTTTACCAAGTTACCATCCCTCATGAGAAACTTATCTGTTGATGTAAGACTTCATAAAAAACCTTTTGGATATGCAAGTAAACTTTATCAATGACATTGTCCTTTTCTATCTGTTCACCCTTCGAAGACCTTCATAAATTTTGATGATGTGAATTCCTTCCTGAAAATCTTTGTTGACCATATCGTTATAACAAATTTATCTCTATGTAAACTGATTACTTTCTTATTCACAGTTGCTGTGGAACTCGGACAATTTGCCTGTAGTTTTTTTTACCAGCTCCCCTGAAAAGCCTTTTTTTCGATAGTGGCATCACTCCTGTCTTTTTTTGTATGTCTGATATGAAAGCCAGTTTTGTATGTTCGACTTTCTTCAGAAGTTTGGGTAACACCACATGAATGTAAGAATTTACTATTAATTTTGATGATGTATTTTAAAACCTCTTCTACTGACATTTTGACATTAAACAGTTGCTCAGATTCATTCCTTCAGTTTTCATGTGGAAATTCCCTAAGCTTTCCTGTAATGAAATCTGATACAGAAATTATTTGGGTTCTTGGATTCTGGCTAAAGTCCCCCAGGGTTTTGATTTGCAAAACTTCCTTAGATTTTTATTAATAGAAAAGCCTTATATCCCCACTAAAGTGTTATGGATCATCAGGAGTTAAAGAAGTTACAGAGGAAAGAGCCCTGTTAGTTCAATTGTTTATTCTCCTTGTCTGCTCTGAGATCACTGTGGGGACTATACCAGATAAAGTTATCTGTGGAAACTGGGCATTCTCTTATCTCTCCTACACCCATCAGTGAAATACCAAGATATCTAGGAGACATTTAAAAGTAGAGATAAGTTAATATTTTTTTCTGCCTTTTACTTCTTTTGCCATTTCTTTTATAGAAATATTGTTGGAACTTTTCTTACTGAGAGCATATGTGAATAATTTAAAAAAATCAGTACCTATACGCCCAGTCAAGAAAAATTAATTGACTTTTCTGGTTCCTTTGCCTAAGACTATGGCTATCTACTCCCAGGACTCTCAAGAGTTTAGTTTTCAACTTCCTTCAAAGATTCTGGGCTGCGACTTCTCATGTTGTAGATCTTTAATCATGAATTACCAGCCAGCTGGAACAGCAGGAGTAGGAAAGTTCATACATACCCTGTGCTCCAGTTAGTCATTGTGAGAAGTGCACAGGAGCTCCGCTGTTTCCCCCTAATGCTGGCAGAGAAATTACCAGCAGCTTATCACCCCAGTAAGTTCTAAGGTAAGCTTAGCAGCTAAGTGTTGATACTGGAATATTTGTCATCAGCACTCAGGGGAACCATTCACACCTTGGATTTGTATAAACTTTACATCTTAATGTGAAAAAACATATGCATCCAACACATGTAAAGCTGCATTAGAATTCAAATGAGATTAAGAAGTGGTTCCCTGACAGTCTTGCTTTTAGAAGTCTGTACCAATGCCTTGCTGATGATTTTTTTTTCTGGTCTCTAGTTATACTGAATGCCATTTACTGTGAACTGCTGTACCTGCAATGACAAAAGAAAGAACCTTGGTTGCAAGGGTATGGGCCACTTTTGGCTATTGTGAATAGCAATTCCCATACATTTTTGCCATCCTTGTTTCTTAGGGCTAAATCCAACAAATGGCCCTTTGTGGTACTGATATGAATCAATGGAGACACATTTAAGTGGGAGATGACAATAACTGGAGAACCTTGATGACTAAGGAGCTGCTAGTTCAGGGACTCTCGAATAACAACCCAGCCATCTGGCCAGCCATTCAGCTGCCTGCTGTGAAGGCTCTGCATTTAAAAAATGTGTTATCAACTTTACAATAAAGGAACAACCACTTGAGCATCAGCTTGCAGAGCAGACAGGACTAAGGGATCCATTATTTAAATATAACCCTTTCAGTCAGTTAGGAGTAAGAGGGGAAAAAACAGGAACTCTGCCTTATCACTCAACTTCCCCAACATCAAGAAATGATTCAAGAGAGACAGTCGGAATAGTTAATTCCAGTGCTTCATGTTGCTGGAGAAAAGTCAAGTTGGTGGTGGTGGGTTCTTTCCATCTGTTCCCCACTACCTTCTCCTCCCTCCAGAGGAACTTCAGAAAGTATTGTTTCATACAAAATGCAGACAAGATGAAAGGCACTGCCAAAGCCTATACCTTACAAAAAAATAGACTACCGAGTGTTGTTTGCTTAGGTGATGAAATAGAAACTAATTGATGGGAATAAAACAACCTCTGGAGGTAGTTAGATAAGCAAAGGTCTCTCTTGGTCTAAAGAACAGCCATATATTGTTTTGTGCTAAAATGGATGCTTTCCTCCTCAGTAATCTAATAGAACAATTTAAGACAGGTTTTTTTCTCTTGATAAGTTGGAACAGTTGGCATGCAGTTGCCAGAGAAAATAAATTCCTCCCAGCACCATCCTTACAAGCAAAAACTTTATTTACTGTGTAGAAAATTCACTGGACATTTGGTGGAGCTGCTGTAAGAAAGCAGCCCCTTCTGCTGTTGTGAATCCATGATCTGCTTAATGCAGATAATCCAAATTCCCTTCCTTCTGACATTTAGTTTTACTAATATTGTAGATCTTCCTGGATACACACTGTAAATGTTGTCAGTCTGAAGCAGCCCACCAAAGTAACTTTTCTTGTTATTCTGGGAGTGAGGTACATGTTCATTAGCCATAAGCAGAGTACTTGTAATTAAAGGATAACTAATATACAAGTATCATAGGACTTGGCAAGTTTCAGGGAACTGTGTGATAGCATGTTGTGTGGAAAAACTGGGAGGTAGGAGACATATCCATGTGATTTCAGTGATCCAGAATGCATCATTATACACAGAAACATATAGGTGTGTATGCACAGGCCTACTAGCAAACATTATTTGTAATGGACAAACAAAACCTTAGGCATGAATGTGCACTTCTTGTTCTTAAGGGAAAAACCCCACCATTTTTTTAGTCTCATAAATCATTTGCAAGATTTATGATTACAACATACATACATTTACTCTGTATGTATTATGCTCCAGTGGAAAAGACAGGTCCCACATCAAGACTGAAGGTGAATCTCACTTCTGATTTCATCCTCATGATCTATCAGTCAGCAGCAATTGTAAGGTATGAGAATGAGGCACAGTTTCAAATTTGAAAAGTCCACAGGAGCTCTCAGAATGGCTGTGCTTTGAGCCTTATAGTTGCGACTGCTCCCTCACATTTTGTTGAACCTTGTGGATGTTTCTTATTGGTCCTTCCTGAAAGATGCAGGTACTATTTTTTGGTGGTATGCTGTCACAATTTCTGAGACAAGAAATGAATAAATCTGGTTATCTTCCCTTCTCTCCAGGTGAGAGCTCTGCTGTTCTTTTTCCTTTGGAAACCTGTTTCTCACCCAGAGAAAAGTGAAGAGAGAGATTGGGTGAACAGACACAGGGAAGTGAAGAGGCTTCAACAGACATATTTTTTTCTTTTCTCAGCAAGGTATCATCTGTTCCTCAAAATACTTTATTTTCTCTTCAGCTTGCTTGGAAACATGGTCCAGACAAGGATCAGATGGTTTTTGTCAGCTCCAGGATGGATTATTGAGTTGTGTCATGTCTGAAGCTGAATGTGAACATAACATGCAAGTTTTGGCTGTTATAGAAGTTGGCTGTGCACTTGCTAAAGAGTTCAAGCCTGTGCTCACACCTCTCCCTTACTGATTTCCAGAGAGCTTCCAGAAGAACAAAAAGTTCAAGCCTTTGCTACATAGGACACACCACTTTGTTTTGGGAGCTCTCCTCTGGGTCAGCAGATTTCAAAGCCCAAGGTGATATGTGAGAGGCCTGGGAGTCCTTCAATCCTTGCCACTGGGCCCCAGTTGTGTAGCAGGACACCTTCCAGACAGATTAAGGGGATCATGAGTCTGCCTGGCTGCATGAAGCACTGAAAAAGCAGCTTTGAGGAGCAGCTTTCTTTTATGCTTGCAGATCTGGAAGTTCTTTTATTCCCATGAATTCTTCAATTCACAACACAATTTTGACTTTCTAAATGCCAGAGTTCTAGATACCACAAAGACTACTGCTGTTGTGATTTTATGCTGATGGGGGTCTGTCGATGATGGACAGCAAAATGTAAGACTCATCTTAATGTTGAACAGTGATCCAAAGCCTCCTTATGTAATCTTCTTGTGCTTAATTTTGGTCTTCTGTGGAAACAGGCATTGTAGAGGCTCAGAAAAAGGATAGGGAATTGATATGCTTAAGGATGGGAAACCCTTTTACTCCTTGCTTCAAAGCCTAAAGGAAAAACACAGAGAATAAAAGAGAGTCTTCAGAGTCTATCTTCTGGCCTAAGGCAATGGAACAACCCTATAATAGGCTCCTTTTCTTTTTTTCTCAGGCACCCTGGTAACATAAATTACTTCTGTTCTGTCACAAGATCACATTAGTGATGTGTCCTGTAGGATACCACACTCTCAAGGCATGACTCCGAGTGGCAATGGAAAACCACCTAGTGCTTCACAGAGTTATTAATTCAGCTTGTGTCACACCCAGAAATAGCCAGATATAGAAAGTGTCCTGGCAATTTACAGCCATGAGGAGCTTTGGCAAAAATGCTGCTTTACAACTGAGCTCTCTGTCACAAGAATTTCTCTAAAACTACCCATTGAAAATGAACAGACTTGCTTTTTTTTCATATTACTACCAGGAGGATGCCTACGAATCTGACTGGCTGAGTGCTTCTTTATCTTGTGAGTCAGTAGTAGCTGCTGAGGGCTGAGACACATAGCTAACAAAGTCAAACTACTAAGGTTTACTCAGTATTTTACCAGGTGTAACAGAACATTGCATGACCTGATAAAATAGTGGTGCGAGCACACCCTCGACTGAGACACACACACAGGAATTGCTTTAGAACCGTCCTTGGTGGGACTGTATTGTCATGCTGACAATTTGGGCCACCAGCTCCTCTTCCTGACATGTCATGAACAACATTTGGGATGTCTGCTTCTCCTCCGGTACTCACTTTTCCTTCACAGATGCATAACGCCCTTGAAACATGCAGTATGTGGACGTTTGTGTGGGAGGGGGTGGGGAAGCATTTGGGATGAGTGGGACACCTTCATGGAGTACTGTATGTTAAATAACAGACTGAGAGAGGGAGTGATGAGTCTCTCAAGGAAGCATAAACACTATGTACTCATTAGAAGACTCATTATAAATAAAGTACAGGGAAGGTGCTCTGAGACAAAGCTTTTTCGTTGGTATTTATTAGGACAAAGAGCTCCTTTAACAGGGCAACTGAAAAGCATTCTGCTGCAGTCATTAATAGGCATTACCACTTTTACTGACTTCTTGGGAACAGTTTTGCCCTTCTCACTTCATCTGCATTAAAGGGACAGGCTCTTTATTCCAGATTTATTCTGAAAAGTGCAAACCAGGCCAAGACTAGGGGGAAGTAGTGAGAACCCCAAGAACTTTTACATGTCAGCCCAGTGGCAAAGTTTGGCTGGTGGAGTGAAACACAGCAGGCTGCTTATAGATTTGGATAGGCTCTTCTGCCTGGATTTCCTCTATTTTGGGAGCTCCAACTGGGTACCTCAACCCACCAGAGGAAAAATATAGCAAAAAAGGGGAGTAGGAGAGAAAGAGAGGATCTCACTCTCTCAAGTTTCACTATGTATTTTATCACTTCTGCCAGACTGGAACAGAGTTGTCTGCTTTAACTAAGCACTGTGCTTCTAGATTTCAAACGTCAAGGATGGTTGTAATTTGGCACCTGAAAATGGTAGCCATTTTCTCTGTCAGGTTAAGATACCCTTCTTGAAGCTGTAGAACCTATCAGCCTGCTGAAATACAGCTGTGGTGAGTGTGATGGTTTGCTGTTTATACTTTTTAGGATTTTTTTTCTTCTCCACAGTGGAATTTTAAGGTCTGAAACACTTTTTTCTGAGTTTTCCTTCTTGCTTGTTGGATTTTACCAGGCTGTGCTTGATAAATGTGCATGGAAGACTGAGCACTGCAAAGAATTTGCAATTTTTGCATTATGTGATCTTGAGCCAACACATGTGATGAGCATGTGGAAAGGGAGATATTAAAAACAATTGTAAAGAGAAGGAAACTTTGTTATTTTCCTTTAAAAAACATACTCACATGACTTTGAATTGGCTGGTTCCCCTATCTGCATAGGCACATGCACGTAGCAGTCCTGCTTTTCAGAAAGAAATGAAAGAGTTGACACTTTTTTTGCTTAAGGTCAGTGCCTGCAGTTGCAAATGTTGCACCCCATAGAGGGTGTTGCCCCTGCAGGACTGCACAGTCACCCCAGCAAGGTGCAGTTGAGAACTAGACCCAAGACAAATTGGATACATTGCTTCTGGGCCAGAGATACTTGCTTCAAGCTGTCCCAAAACTTGGAAGCAGTGGATACATGACAGCCTCTGTCCAGAGAGATCTGTGTCACTGCCTGAACACTGGCAGACAAGCACTGCGCAGAAAGTGAACCTCTGTGCACCACAGCTTTTTGGTCCTTGTTATTCCCCAACTTCTTTTTCTCCCAAGGCAGAGAACATCAGCTACAAATCAATCCCTTGAGAAGACTTTCTCTGCAGTTCACCCTCTTGATCCTCTGTGTTTCTATTTCCTCTTTGCTTACTTTCTCCTTCTCTCCTCTACCTCTGCTTGTGCAGTTCAACACTGCAAAGCCCTCACAGCCCCAGACGTATGACAGTGCTGGGTGAGATCAACAGTCCATCTTGCTCAGCACCTTGTTTCTGAAAAGGGCCACAACTGAAGACTTTAAAAATATGAAAAAATGTGGACAGAAGTAACATATTTGCCTTTTCATGTAACGTTAAGTTTACTCTGTTGTTAATTTTCTCTACAGAGAAGCTTACTTTAGAATGATGAAAGTAATCTAGATGATTGTCTGGTCCATTATTTCTCATTCTTATTGCTGACACACAAAATAAGTATGTCTTTCTAGGCTGTTTGTACTATATATTTACTTAGGCAAAGTATTAACCACTCTTCTCCCCAAATAACTATCCTCAGCTGTCTGTAGTGGAGGTTAATGAGAGAACTGTCAGAATCAGTACTGAGTTGTGAGTTTTGCCTTTGTGAGAAACCTGCAGCCTTTTGGTCAAAGATGTTTAAAATTCATGAACTTAAAGAGTGCATAACATTCTTATAGCTTAGTTCATTTGAAATCAGGCTTATATCAATTTAGATTAGACAGACAAGAATCAATGCAAGGTGTCATCAATAGCCAGTGTTAAACTGAACTGAGAATGAACACATTGTGCTTTACACTAGTTTAATCCCTGGTGTAAAAACTTATTTAGATTGAGCTCCTGTGACCACCATGTAAAGAAAGGACTTTGCTTTACTCCCGTGGGCTTTAGCTGAAACAACAGGACCAACAATGAACATTTCTTAGCTTTCTCCTTCTGCATGGATTTGTTTCAAGATCTTCCTGTTTCACGGGGTGGAGACCTCAGGATGTTTTAAGAAGGTCACACACAGGTGGTACAACACAGCCCCATGTAACAGCACTTGCTTCAAGCAAAGTAGCTCAGGGGCTGTATAACATGTGATGCCTCCTGCAGGGATATGTCCAACCTAAGAAAGCCAGGTTGTCCCTGACTTAAAAGGCACAGCTGGGTAGGACTGTGGGCTGTGTGGCATCCTAGAGGTACATGGCATGAGGAAATGTGGATGAGCATTTAACCCCATTCTTGCTCAACTTCCATTTTCTTCTGCTGACTGCTGGGGTCTGGGTAGGAGCTGCAGGATATTTGTTGCCATTCCTTGTAGCACAGGCTGAACTCAAAGCCTCCTGGAGCAAGTGGAAAATCTCCTGTTTCATCAGAACTTCTTCCCTAATTGAGACAGATTTCTAGGGGAGATCTCATTCTCTTCTGGATGCTATAGAGGGGGCTCAGTGTTTGGTTATTTTACAAAATGTCTTTGAATTGTAATTTGAAGAGCAAATCCAAAAAGCAAAATGCAAGATTTTCCTCTCTCCTCAAAAGGTCCCCAAAAACTTTCAGCCATGGAAGAACTGGGGGAGCTTGATCTGTGTCTAATGCCCCAATTGCCTACAACACTGTTAAAATCAACACCATCCTCTCCCTGAACAAACCAAGCAGAAAAAATCCCCACAAAATCCAAACAACCTTCCTTATAGCAGGCCTGTGTTGGGAATTTAACTCCCTCGGAAATGAATCTGGACAACTTCCCAGATAATGTATCTAACCCTCTAATTCCTATCTCAAGGATGAAGTTGATCATAGAAGAACTGTGGAGGACTGGTGAGTTATTCTCAGTGTTTATCAGGGTAGCACCTGGAGGTGATCTGATCTTCCTGCCTCCTCAAAAAAAATAAATCTGTCTTCCCTTGGCTAGCTCACAAATCTGCACTCAAACCCTTCTGTGCCAAACATGTGCAGGTGTACAGTATGTGTGTTACTACTGAGCCATCTGCAGCCTCCCCTGCACGGCAGTTGTTGTACTTTGGAGTTCCTTTCCAAACCAAATGGAAGTCCGCAGAACAGTTTCAATAGCACAAATTAAGAAGCTAATACTTTCTCACAGTGAGATCAGCTTTGCCGGAGCTCACATTGCAGGAACAGATTTTTCTCTCATATTGCTTGTCTCACTAAGAAAATATATGACAGGCAAAGGAAGTGATGGTGTAAGATCCACCTTTATCACCCACACAGGGTATTTGCTGTACAGGCGCTCCCAGTGCAGGGAGACAAATGCTAAGATTAATTTTTACCTGAGGGTGTTTGGTCAGCTGGTCAAAGCATCATTATCTAACAGCACTGAGGATGTGTGTCCCCTCAGACCTGGCCTCCACAGCAGAACCACACCTGGTCTCAACACCACACTGAGCACCCACCATCAGATGCATGAGGTGTTACTGCTCAGCTCTCCACTGCCAAAATGCACTGGCTTCTCCCCTATCCTTTAGCCCCCTCAGACTGTGACATGCACGGCATTACTGTGAGCAAACAATGCAGCCCCTGTGTTCGTAAGGGAAGGAAGGCTGCAATGTGTCCATGAAACCTGAAACATCATCCTTTCCAGTTCTTGTTCCTGTTGGTGCAACAGAAAACATCAGCATGCCCTCCTGTTTTCTGCAACCTCAAGGAGCTGCCAGCCAACACGCTGAGCTGGTGAAATTGATGACTGGGTAGATGAACAAAAGTGCACTTTGGGGACCTCCCCATAGTCTGTCATTCACTAATGTTGTCCTCCCCTTGACTTCTCCGGGCTTCCTGGGGAGCCAGCTGTTCCCCACACGTAGGCCAGCAGCTATGTGGTGTTTGTGAGTGCAGGCACAGCTGTGAGTGGTGAACCAGAAACAGGTGAAGAACTTGTCCTAGTGCCAGCAGGAGATACTATAGATGACATGTAATCTGGAGGCTTTCTGAAGCATCTAGGCACTTCTGCCTTAAGTGGCTTTGGGCCCCCAAAGCTACGCCCAGTAGACCATTCATAATGCATACTTAAAAAAAAAACCCAGAACAGTGGGGATAAAATTTTAGCCCCACTGAGCCTCACTATTTTAGAAATGTCTTCCCAAGAGAAGGCAAATAGAAACTTTCCTCTGTTACTGGTCCTTTTGTGCCTCAACCATCACTATTTAAGGCAAACTCACTGCAGAAGCCCAATTTGCCTGTGCACGCAGCTGTCCATGCCCAAAAAGAGAGGTGGAAATAATCACTGTATGAACAAATCAGTGTCTGACTGCCTCAAAAGAAGTGTTAGCTGAACATAGTGCATTTCTGCTCCTAATAATTTCAAGAGCTTTTTAAAAATTTGCCTATTTTCCATCCCCCTGTATGGTTCTGTATTTTAGAAGGGGAGACAAAAGAATTGGTTAGATCATATAATTTGATGACATGAAGAAGAAGTTTGGGATGTGGAATACTGTATCAGTGGGAGAAACATGTCAGCTCAGATTTTTGTGAAGTACAAAAGTTTACAATTTTAAAGTGAAGTGCACAGAAAAGGTGCTTTCCCAAAGAGTCTAAAACTTACACCCACAAAATTACTGAGATCTTCCTCTATGTGTGTTGCATAAATAATCTGGAGAGCATAATATTTAATGTAAGGAGTCAAGCTATTTACATAAGTTTGAGTTGCATTGCAGCATATACTGCACTGGTAGAAATACTGCCTGTGTTTGCTGAAGCAATAGAGGGATTTTCAGCCAATGCCTCTGCTGAGTGTGGAGGAATTAGGCTTTTGCTTCTCCCAGTGCCTACAAAGTACTGAGTGTATAAAGTCACCAATGTCTCCAATTCTAAGAAAGCACTTAAAGTCTCTTTGGTTCTAGTTTGTATTCTCTTTAGTTTTTTGTTTTCCTCCCACACTTCCCCTCCCAAGCTTCCTTTTGCATGTTAGTGCCAAAACAGAACAAGAAAAGGGAGAAAAGTGGCTCCAAACTGCCAAACTGGCATTTAATTATTTCAGATTTTTTTTTTTTTNATTTTGTAAGTTTTGGTGTGTGTTCCTTCTACTAAAAAGATTTACTAATCCTTCTGGAATGAAAATTATTCAAAAAATGTTGGTTCAAAGTTATTCTGAGAAGTAATTAGCAGCCTTAGAAATATCTGTTTAGGCCAAATTATTCTGCATAAAACTTTCTAATGATTTACTGTTTCTGCAGTTCTGACCTTGGATAGATACTCTGTTCACGAATGGTGTCTACAGTCAAACAGCCATTAATCTAGTGCAAATATCAATATTTTGTAAAATATTATCTGCCCTGAAAAAAGTTTTATGATTCTGTGATTTACAAAGGCCTAAACTTAGTTAAAATCACCACAACGTTGTTTATGGCTCAATTAGAGAGTTATTTCCCTGCAACAATCAGGTGTTATTCCCACAGAACTTCTTGGTTGTCCTTGGCCCTGCCTCAAAAGAGAACACACCCTCCATGAGGCAGAGATGTAAGAGTAAACATTTGGCAGGGGTACATTCCTTTTCAACCTGCTCTGTCCGTGCGTAGTCAAGGATTTTATTTTATCAAAGGTATTGTATTCCTTCCAATGAACCTGAACACTCTGCTGTCTCACTGACATCAATCTGGCAGTTTCCTTGTGAATGATATCAGTGTCATTCCCACCTAGAGGAACTGTCCGTAAAAGTGATCAGTGGCATCAGTTTCCAAACAGACTGAGGACAAAGGCTTGTCTCACTTATAAGGCATTTTCCAACATGACAGTTGTCAAAGTGCCTATTTCCCACTGTCTAGTGTGTCCTTTGTTTTCATTTTTTAAGTGAACTCCAGTCAAAGCATTGATATGCATTGCATACTGTATACAAAACTGCCTATGAAAAGGATCTTTTGCTTTGAGCCTCCCCAGGTTTCATGGAAGCTGATCTCAGTTGCATGTACAGAGGAAACCAGGCTGGGATCAAAAAATTTCATCCTTACCCCAGAAATTTCCACTTTTTAAATGCTGAGGATAGAAGATGGCCATTCTTATTTTTGCTGTTTATTTTCGTTTCCCAGGAGTGCACTGTAGTATTCTACAAAAGACAGGAATTCAGAGCTTAGCTACATTTGGGAAGCCAAAGCATTACTTTAATGGAAGAAGTGATCAAATTAGCCAAAGAAACCTAACTCTGACAGATGCCATCTCGACTGAGCAGTTTACAATTTACTACCACAGAAGGAGCGCAGAGGAAGGTGAATGCTGACAAAAGAGCATTCTTTTCCAAGCTAACTGCTTTTGAGATGAATGTCAGCTCCTTACTTTATAATGAGACATATCTATAAATCCTTTATGCGAGAGGTTAATAGGAGCTGGCAGTCTCTTGACTCGTGCGGCTCGTTCAGTGCTACAAGGGAAGAACCATGGTCGGCATGTCGACAGAAATGAGCCTAAGTGCCAGGAGTCAAAACTGGTATCCCCCACAGTGATTAGATGGCACATTTGATATATGCCAGAGCAGGACAACTGACAGATAGCTGTGTGGAGGTGGCGAGCCCTTATATATAGTAACTACTTCAGCTCCTTAGAACTGAGCTATCCCAATAGCTGCATATGTTTTTTAAGAAGCCCTAAAAACCTACAGCCACTGTAATGAATTCAGGGGGTAGTTTAATGGAAATCTCAAGAAGGAATGTAATTAGATGAAGTCAATTAGGCTGCTTGGGGATTTCTAGCTGCTGTTGTTGCTATCTGGGAACCCTAATAGGACGATTAGGATTAACTGAAATCAGCCTGATTGATTAGGGCATATAAACCTACATATGCCAAATTCCAGGGGGACGGTGTGCTTGAGCTTGAATCCATCTGGAGCTATGAGTCAGGAGCATGAGTTTACTTTGCTGGCCTTGGAGAAAGCGACAGATCAAGACTGCATACACACAACAAGCAAAGCCAGACACAAAAAGGCTGCCAGGGAAAGGACTGATTTTATCTGTTACGGCGGTGTATGTGAAGGCCATCCAGTCTATCCTGAGGAATTGAGACTAACACTAAGCAAATCTTTTCCTTTTAAAAAAATGTGTGTATAACAAAATAAATCTATGTACAGCTTTTTAGGCTCAAGTCCTTACGCAGTACGGCTGTGAAATTCCCAGGTAGTCAGAATTACGTTATTACTGCAGTTCTGTTAATTTCAGAACCAAATTTGCAAACATGCATTCAAAAGTGCAAGAAAAAACTGTCAGTGAGTAAATCCTGATGCTTCTGTGTCATGGGTCGAGCACACAAATGCTCATTTGCATACATTTAAAATTCAATCTGTGCTGTGCAGGGAAACCCCACCTGCAACCTTCTTAGAGGACAGCTGAGTTATCTTGGTTGTATTTGTCGTAGAGAAAGATCCTTATGGCCACTAAAGAGTTTCAGGAATAAAAGCTGGGGGACAGAACGAAGTTGAGGGGGAAGAGGAGAGAAGAGGAGAGGGGCCAGGCCAGATCTCTGTTATTCAAAAAAGCTGCTCTAAAGCAAGACAAAACAGTGCAGGCAGGAGCCTAAGGGATCTGATCCCAGTCATTACCACTCATGCGAGGGAGAGGATATGTCAAGGGTAGGGAACGTCTTGGGGGACCTGCAATATGGTAACTCACTTTCAGCTAAGTGGAGAACAACAGCTTTAGCTGTACAGTTTAATAACAGGCTAGGCCACTTTGTGCACCGGCAGGGCTGTTAATGCACAGTAGTCTGCCTTTCATTGTTAGGAGAGGAACCCCGCAGCTCCCATTTGACAGCCAGGAGTAAAATTATTTTGCCGCTAACATTTCTCTTTGGCATGAGGCAGTGGGGTTGCGCATTGCACTCATCCTGCCTGCATCTCCCTGCACCTGCAGCTCCCTCCTCACAACACAGGAAGGTTCCCATGGGCTTGGAAGCAAGGGATTTTTGCTTTCCTCCTGTGGCTCTCATGCTATTCAGCTCTATTTGGGTGGCATACCCGCCTGTGTACCATGGCTGCCAGCTGTGAAGTGCTGTGCAGCATCCTGGAGTGCCTCCAATGGTATTTTGAACAATTAGTAACCAGCCCGGCATGATCATATCCTAATGAATTACTGAACTGCTTTCTTCTGGTTGAATACTGGGCTAAATGCTGAAAGAAAGTGGACACCTGCAGATTGTATTGGCCAAGACCTGTCAGTGAGAATTTGCCTGAGTTAGGACCACAGGACTTCCCTCAAACCTTCCCAAATACGTCCCATATTGACCTTAATATTGTTAATTTCTCATACTGTTGCAGGAAGCATGCTTCACACAAGTATCCCACAGCAATTCAAAGAAACAGAGGCCCCTATCATAATACCAAATGACACAATCACTGAATGGCACTCTCCTTAGTTACCTGTTGACCCATGAAAACATTTCTCTTCCATTAACGGGCCTTTATTAGGAAATGACAGGGAGAAAAGGATTTTTCCCAGTACCCCTACCTTGCCCATATTATTAATAATCCAGTTCACATGTTCCCAAATCCAATGTAAATCTTTCAAGAGAAAAGTCATTAGAAAAAACAGATTACTCAGAGAAAAATGTCACAATTTATCCAATATTTTTTGTATCTCTTGCTCTATTTTTTTCCACCTCTTTATCAATACCTTAATTTGAATAGTTATAAAAGTGCTACTGGACACCCTTGAATTAATTTTATTCAAAGTTCTTGCTTCACTGAAAACATTTTACATTTTCAGTAAAAACCTTAACATAAAATTTGGTGAAAATTATGAAAAGAAATCTCCTTTGAATTCTGCTCAGTAGAACTATTTTGCTATCACCGCCAACAAGTGAGATTTTTTTTTCCCTTTTCATAAATGTTTCATATAGGGGTCTGACTTGGCAATAGGAGCGATCATACAGGTAATTCTTTTAGTGAAGCAGATTAACTCTGACAGAAGATACTAGTGTGTTTTGTCTCCTACAGCAAACCAGCTATAACTGACTGGGACATCTGCTAACAGAGATCTTATTTGTGCTCCCTTTTTGGTGTGCTATAATACCTTTCATAATCCATTTTTCTTTTTAATTGTACCTGGTTTTCTGGAAGATTTCATCTGTACCAAAAATGGTTTGACTCTTCATTTTTCATTCTAGTTTAGAAAACTAAAATCACCATATTTCCTGTAGTTAATGTCATTTTTCTTTACAATGAATCCCAGTATATGAAAATCCTGGATTAGGAAGAGAGACTGCAGCCAGCACTTGCTTCTGTCGCTAGACCATTTCACAGCTTCTTTCATATGCTGTAAGTTTTCACAAGATTCGATAGAAAGTCTGTGAGACTTGGGGGGAAAAACACAGGATTGTTTTTAACATGGTGGCATTTGACCAAACAGGAAAGAGGAGGAGGGGGAATGTGAAAGTCAAAAGTGTAATAGAGGCTGGAAATTCTTGAACAGATGTAGCAGGTGTAAACATGTTTCCTTATTTTGGTTCCTGGATTTAACATCCTCCTACAAGACTTCAGTGTGCTCAGAAAAAAGGTTATATGTGCAGATGGTAAACTGCTAAAATGCCCAGAAGGTTCAAACTCATCTATGCTTGTGAAGACAGGGAGAATTTCCCATCGTCTGACTCACAGGTGTTTAGAGCACTTCGAGTCAGAGGCAGGTTCGGCAGTGCTGAAGCACGGCAGTTCTTTGCTTCAGCAAATGCCTTTGGTTGTGTGCTGGAAATGCGCAGGCTCTTTTTCTTGTGATGTCCAAGTGGCTAAGAACATTAGGACAGCTCTCTGGAGCAAGGAGGTGGGGAGAGACTTTTTGGCATGTGGTCCACACAGTCATTACAAATTGAGGCTCTGGGCTGTTGCTGTCCCTGGGCTGCTGCTCTCTCTTCCTGACACATTGCGCTGCCTCGGGTCACTGCTTCGCTGCTTGCCTGCCCATTGTAGTTTTGATCATACATTCCCTTTTGGCACAGGACGATTATTTTCTGCATTCTGCTAGGTCCTCTTCCCGTTTGTCCCTATTAGTCTGTGGCCAGCGCAGGAGCGAAAAGAAGCAGGTGTCTTAAACGCTTGGCTGACACGCTAGAATGGGGACGCACCGGGGACAGCTCTGGCTGTGTGAGCAGCGCTCACAGCACGTTCTGACCGGCCGTGCTCAGCACTGACAAGCAGCGAGGAAGCAGGGACCTGCCTCTGAAAGTCTTGCTTGTTATTAATAACAAACATACCTGTCAGGTTGTGTGGAGGGAACGACGATGACACCACCACAGGGTGCGCAAAGAATGGAGGCACTGCCTCTCCAGGTTTGCCCTCAACCCATCACTGCCCTGCAGACCCTATTCAGGCCACCCCACCTGTCTCCATCACCGTGTCCAGCTGAGGCCACCCCACCTCCATGTCAGCTGTCCCCATGCCCGTGATGGCTCCTTGTCTCCAGCCGTAAATCGGTTGTGTCAGCTGAACAGCTGGCCTTGCGCACGATGGACAGCCTGCACCAGCATTCCTCCAAATGTGCTGCAGGGTCAAAAAGAGCCTGCCAGCACCTCCCTGAGGAGCAGCTGGCTCAGTCTGAATCTAGGTGAGATGCAAGCTGTGCTGATGGGAAGAGGAGAAATAGTTGCCCAGTACTTCCTCCTCCAGCACCCCTTTAATTTCATCAGGATCTTAAGTAAATATCAAACCCATCTGCCAGACGCATACACTAGAAAGGGGTTGAACAGCAAGGTGGCAAACTTGTGGGTGATACAATATTATTTTTGGTAGCAAAAACATGGCACATGACAAAAACATCATCTCATGATACTGAGTAATTGGATGATAAATCAGAGGAAAGGCAACATAGATATGAGTAGTGTAATGCCAGTGGGCAAAGCAGACTTTACATACAGAGCTGAGGGTGCTGGACTCACTGTTAGCTCTCAGAAAGAAATGCTTGAAGAGCTGTGAGATATAGACATTTTTATAAAACTGCCAGATCCATTCTCAGCAGCATTGAAAAAAAGTAAATCAAATTTTAGAATTTAGTATGGAAGAAACAAAGCTAAAAACACTGCTGCATCCTGATATAAAGACATCTGATGTGCCTATATCCTGAAAATAGTGTTCAAGCCTACTAGCTCCAAAATGGTAACACTAGGGCCAGAGGTAGGTCCAGGCTGTGACATGGCTTCTGTACTGGGATTTCAAAATAGATTAAGAATACATATCTGAAAAATCAAAATGTGAGGGAGGACATGAGAGAAAAATCTGTAAAACCATGAATGGCACTGAGAAGGCAAATTGGGAATGATTGTAATTGACTCTCATACCACATGAACTAGAAGCATCAGATGAAATTATTAGGTGGCCTGTTCAAAACAAACAAAATAAGGGCTCTTCTTTACACCCTGCTTTGTTGAAGTGTGCCACTAATTGTCACAGGATGCTGCAATGTCAAAAATTGATATGAGTTCAAAAAGCAATTACACAAATTCATGGAAGCAAAAATCCATCAAGGGCTATTAAATTTAAAGATACCACATCTGTCTCAGGGAAGTCCCTGAGCCACAGCTTGCTGGAGTTTGGGACAGCATGCCAGGGAACTATCACTGTGTGCTTACCCCTCTCTTATGCTGTTCCCCAGGCATCAGCTGTTGTTTATGTTTGAGACAGGCTATTGGGCTGGATGGACTTGTCTCAACCAGCATGATCGTTCTTATGTTTGGATGCCAGGAAATTAATTTTTCCACATCCAGTCTGTCGGAAATGATGCCCTTTCTTTCAT